>VUYV01000184.1:1532597-1617698 GCA_008711295.1 Anarhynchus alexandrinus | reverse complement strand
CCAGAGCTGGATGCAGTACTCCAGGTGTGGTCTCACGAGAGTGGAGTAGAGGGGCAGAATCACCTCCCTCGCCCTGCTGGCCATACTTCTTTTGATGCAGCCCAGGATGTGGTTGGCCTTCTGGGCTGCGATCGCACATTGCTGGCTCATGTTGAGCTTCTCGTCGATCAGCACACCCAGGTCCTTCTCCTCAGTGCTGCTCTCCAGCCATTCCCCACCCAGCCTGTATTTGTGCTTGGGATTGCCCCGACCGAGATGTAGGACTTTGCACTTGGCCTTGTTGAACTGCATGAAGTTGGCTTGGGCCCCCCTCTCCAGCCTGTCCAGGTCCCTCTGGATGGCAATTCCATTTTTGTTGAAATGGAATTTTATATGCAAGTATATAGCACCTTCTGGTTTCCCAGGACACTTTGTTAAATTAATTTGTTGTCTTCCTGAATATATAAAGCAGTTATGTCAAGCTCATCCTATCTAAAGTCCTGGTAAACTCCTTTGTCATACTGAAGATTTTGTAGAAAGGGTGATCATGAAATGTGCTTCCCTCTCTACTACTTTAGTTCTTCAAAGAAGGAATCTTGAGCAGGGAACTTCGTTTCAGGATGGGTGAAAAAAATGGGCTTAAACCTCTCTCAGTTTGGCACAGAAAACTGCCAAGGAGACAAGTGAGAAGCAGAAGTGTGGTGCCAGATGCTATAGTCTGCAAATAAAATATAAGCACGGGTGAAAATTGCACTATGCCACCCTATTTCCAGTGCACCGCCTGCTTGTGCACACCTTCTACACTGAAAAGGTGAATTTCACCTTTAATTTTTAATTTATTTTCAAATGTCAGGGAATCGTCAAGTAAAAGAGAATAAAAATTATTACACATTTTGAAAACATTTTCAGTGAAAGGCAATGGAAGTGTAATACTGGGAGGTCTTTAATCAGAGCTTTACAATAATTTCAGGAGAAAATTCAAAAGGGAGAAATTTTGAAGTAACTCTGCAAATGGTGTAAACAGAATTTTTTAAATTATAAAGTTCACTTTGTCATTCTAGGGACTTCACTGAGTTTACAATTCCCTGTAAAGGTGACCTAGGAGAAACTTAATTTCAAATTGTACCTCCTTTTTCTCTACCTTTTCATTTGAAGTGTTCACCCTTACCACCTTGGTTTTTGTTCTCTTCTCANTCATTCTAGGGACTTCACTGAGTTTACAATTCCCTGTAAAGGTGACCTAGGAGAAACTTTTCTTTCCTCTTTTTTTTCCCCTCATCTGACAAGTTAAATCTAGGTTAAGGACTCCTTGATGTTTCAAGAATTCAAATGGATAAACTAATTTTTAAAGTCCTGGTGCTGAACTTTCAACAGAGGCAGTTGTCTTTCCAGATGTTGAATAGTCATTGAATTTAAATAGGTGTATTTTTAAAAATGCAAAACTGATACACTTTAACTAAAAGTCCCTTCCTGTTTTTTTAACTTTTACTCTTGATTATGAAGATGCCGTGATTTCATTAGTTTTCTGGTTACTCTTGTCTTCCAGGGTTGTCCTGACCTGATTTATTCATGTCAAAACAAGCAGAGAAAGGAGGATGTGGAAGGCAGACTTCGCTGTATAAAATAGCCAAACTATTCAGAGGTTCAAAGCATCAGTTATTTGTAGAGATACAGAACTCGTTTTTAGCTTAAATCCCCCCAAACCCCCAAGGCTTTGTTAATCTTTGGGTTTTTGCTTTTTCTGATTATTTAAAGTTATTATTTAGTTAAGACTAAACAGTTTATGACAGCGGTGGAAATCCTTTGCGTCATCTCCATCACCACTCTAGTTATTGGCATAAATAAGAAAAATCCACTTTGACTGTGTGTGTTAAATTCATTTTTCTCATGAACACTAGCAACAGTGGACTTTCAGTTGTTCTCTGCTTATTATGTATTTCACTGTCTGATAGTACTTTTTCCAGAATTTTTCGTAATACTATGCTAATATTCATTAACGAGTCTTGTTCCTAATCTGTGTCTCACTGTCGGGTTCTTTTTCATTAGGTTTCCATACGTATTGCCTCCTGTTGGTTGAGAATGCTTAACTTCTTTTCCTCAAAGTAGTGGAAAAAACTAAAGCTTATTTCATGTGTGGATTTAATGTACCTCAGTGTGTTCCATTCATTGCAAACAAGTGGGAGATAACACCAAACATGCTTTAGCCTCCCAGAGAAGGGAAATCTGCTGAAAAACATGCAGTAGTGACTCATTGTGGGGATATACTAGTCTGCCAGCAACTCAAGCTATTTCACTGTGGATTTTGTTTAGCATATTGCTGTTCAAATTGACCAAGATGCTCTAATTGTTAAATGAAATGCAGCCATCTTAGCTATGTTGAAAGGTCAAAGCTAAGGCTAGGAACATGGTTTCTTTTCCAGTATTAGAGGTGGCAATGCCTGAACATGCTACTTTGTGCACCAAACACTTTAATCTGAAACTGTGAAACTATTTCTGTAGCTAGCAAATGGGAATTCTGGAGCAGTGCTGTGACAGTTTCTTTGATGAGTAAATTGAGATGTTGGGTTTAAATGGCTTGTTGAAGGTCCCTGGGGTCAGTCAGTGATAATCCTAAAATCCTGATGGCTAGCCATCTTCTCTCGCAACTGCAGGTGAGATGGGGTGGTTAAAGTGCATGAGCGTATCCGTGCAATATGCAGAATGTCTTCCATCAGCAGCTCCCAGTGCAGCAGGACAGATGGTCTGTGAGAGGTCTCCACGTGGCTGTCTGGAGTTTCTGCTTCGTAATGAGCATTTGTTCATTGGGGGTGCAATCTGAAATGTCTGGCTGTTGTGGCTGGAAGCTAATTCTTTGTTCATGGAGATCTGTGTTTTAATGCTGTTAATGTTTTCATTTCATTCACTCGTTAGGGCAATAAAAGAGATTGTATTCTTGGCAGACAGACGTAACCCCTGCTGAATGAGAACCTCTGGCAATTTGAACTTCTGCCACTCAACTGCTGAGAGACGGCGACTACCAGGGCGGCTGTTCCCAGCTGGTACAAGGCAAACCTGGCAAAGCAATCCCTCTTCAGGGTGCTGTTGCACCACTGGAGCTGCACTTTGGGGAGGCTGTTCACACTGGTAGCAAACCCTGTGCCTGACTGTGTAGGTGCAATTAGGCTTTGGGCGTGTGTCTGTGCTACAGTCAGGAGTGGATTACAGCCTGGAAAACATACCTAGTCTACAGTTGAATAAATTAGCTCAGATAAGGATCACACTTGAGACATAGCATCCTGGGCTTGTCTTCTGAGTCCTGGCTGCCAAGCTTCTCTGCAGCGGTTGCTCCAGCAAGGTTAGACTGCACTACCTGACTGTGCAGTAGATACAGCTTCATTTATCGCTGCAGTCTCTTCAGTCACCTGATTTAAGTCATAATCTTGTTTCACGCTCAGTTGAACTTCCCCTCTGCACCAGCCTCATTGCATGTGAGGTCACAGGACCATAGGATAATTCAGGTTGAAGGGACCCCAAGATACCATTTAGCCCAACCTCCTCCTTAAAGCACGCTCAGCTATAAGGTCAGACCAGGTTACTCAGGGCCTCCCCAGTGAAACTTTGAGTAACAAGTTGCTAAAGGAATAAAAGCTAATTAAAGCTTTATGAAGCATGTCACAAGCAGGAAAGCTCATGGAGAGTGGGAAAGAGGAGGCAAGGGGGAGACTGATGACAGTCCATATACAAAAGGAGCAGAAAGCACTACAGCAGGAAAACTTTTCTCCTTGCATCAGCAAGGATCTCAAAGGAGGTCTGGCAGGTAGGTTTTCATCCAAAACCTGTTGTTTGCATGGTAAGCCTGAGAAACTGTTCAGACTGCTGTGACACTGGAAGAGGATTTTAATTATTATTTTTTTTAGTGGATGACATGAAGTATAACTAATATGAGAGTCACCAGTATTCTTCCAGTGTTGTGAATATCAAACTGCTCAAGCCTAATTGCAACACAGATGCAACTGCTCTGTCAAGGTCAGCTAAAGGCTCTGACTGTTGAAAACTGGTGGGATATACCAAGGAAAGGATTAATTTGGGTATACCCTATGCCCTTGCCTTTTTTCCCTGGGCATTTGCTGGGAGCTTCTGTCAGAGAGGAGCTCAGAGAGAAGCGTGGGAAATAATAAGTGAAAGTTATCGTGATGTTGCCTCGTGGAATTGCCATCACACTGCTGCGTTTGTCAGGCGCTTGTGCCTGAAGGAAGGCTCCTGCTGTGTTGAAGGCTTACTGGCTTTACAGATCATGTGCTTTCTTCTGTGTAATTTAAATATGCCATTATCTTAAAATACAAATTTCAAAATCTGTAGCAGGAACGGTTTTGTTTGTATAATGGCTAAACAGTGGTTCAAACTTTGAATTGGGATTTTATGGGCAAATGATAAAGCACCGATAGCTCATGCTGTCTTTTATAGCAAAGGCAAAGAGGAGCAGGAAGGATAATATATGGAGAGTAGGATTGATTATATTGAAGGGAAGAAAGAAGGATTTGCATAGTTTCTCTGTTGGGACTTAATATCCATGTATAACTCGATGTAAGCACAGTGTAAATGTTCTCCAGGGCATTTTTTATGCAAGACACTATTAACATTATGGTTAAAGGTATGGCAGGGCCCTTTCATATCAAAACTTCCTGTTCTTTTGATTTACCAAAAGTTAAGGAAAAGGAGATTAAAGAGGAAGGATTTAGTCTAAATAGATTACTGTTTCTGGAAACAGAGACTACAAAACATCTTTTCATGAGGGGCATGAATTATGCTTACAAAGAAGCAGCGCACAGTCTTTACAAGCGTTATGTCTCAGAGCTGCTAGGGGAGGAATTTCACATGTAAAGATTTAGCCATATTTGAAGTCTTAGTTCCTAATAGGAAAAAAACCCACTAGTTCCTGAATGCAAATGATTTTTAAAAAAATGCCAAAAACCAACCAACCAACCACAACAAAACAGCAAAAACTCATAATACTAAACTGTTGACAAGTTTTGAATGTAATATTTTCTTTTATAGTTCATGCATTTAGCTGTTAACTTCATAGATATTGTAGTAATGAATATAAATGTTTATAGCCCATAAAGGTTATATCTGAGGAGAAAATAGTAAGATTCATGTGCCATTTCCTGCACTGAGATACTCTTTTAAATCCGACAAATTTGTGTGAATGATACTAATCACAGAACAAGGGAGAAATGCCTTCCCTCACTTAAATCAAAAACTGGTATTGAAGAATGCTGAGGTATTAAACAAAGTGAAGGAAGAAACTATGATAGTAGAACTTTGAAGTTGACTACAGTGAATCATTTGTGTATTACCAAATTTTGGAAATTAATTTTTTTCTTATTTCTGTTTTGTATTTCTTTATGCAAAGTACTTAGTTCCTATGAGATAAAGTTAACTATTCAAGTGATGCATCCCGGGTTTGCATGTTACTTGCATAGTTTGCCTAGTACTGAAGATAGCAGCCAGCACTATAGTACATCTGTAAGCTGCACTGTTGTCTTCTTTTCCAGGGGTGGGTTTGGGTAGAGTTGACTTGTAAAGTAGTAAATCCCTGAACAGTGTAGGGGTGACTACAGCCCCTTGTGACACAGCAGCTATTGATTAGTGCAGTATGTGGGGAAGCAGGTGGGATTTGTCACAAGTAGAATGAAAAAACGCTATTTGACTTAGCCTACTTTTGAAAGTTTACTTAAAAGTTTAGTGTGATTGTTTGTCTTGCTTGTATGAAGAAAATAGAGATTATATGGATTTCTCAAGGATAAATTAGTGCCATTCAGTTTCCATCCTTGCATAATTCCATTTTCAACATATACATCTGATCACTTAATATTAAGCAATTGCATCTACTCTTTGTATGAAAAAGGTGGAAAAATGTTGCTTGAAGATTAAAGACCACTGCTCCAATATCACTAAGTATAACTTGCAAGGTTTTAAGAAATTGCTGTTCCCCAAGGATTAAATTGTGTTCATTAAAACACTGTTTTCATTATTAACATGATTCTAGATGGGCTATTAACAAATAAGCCTACTTGCTTATTTTAGGTTACTTGAAGCAAATATATCTTCAAGTTGAAATAGGATTTGTGACCTAATGAAAATAGTAGCTTTCTGCTTAGATTGGATGGGTAGGTGTTATCCAATGTGAAACAATTATTCTTATCCAAAGTTGTTGACACAATTAAGATTTGCATAGGACTTTTTGTTCATGTTCTCCTTTCCCACTCCTGTTAAACAGAATAGATTTCATCTAAGAAAAGCTGGGGTAACTTTATTCTGTTTTAATACACTGTGTTGAAACACAGATTGAAATGACAAGGATTGTACTGTAAAGGTTCAGCAGCAATCGCATGTGGCACCCGCTATGAAAGGTGAGGTTGAGGGGGAGGTGCCCAGGTGCCCCCCAGAAAGTTTTAGTCCAGGGAAAAAGTGTTTGCAGATTGTGAAGCTGAAAATGTGGTTACATGTGGTGTTTGTGAAGCCTACCAGTGAAGTTGCATGATCTATTTGGGCAGATGGTCTTGGCAGAAGGAGCATGGGCTTGGGCAGCAGTTCTTGGCTCTGTAACAGAAGTGAACACCAAGGAAATTCAAGAGCATAAATTGGTGAGGAACAGAGCTTGTCTTGCTCCTGGAGGCAGATGCTCAGCTGAGTTGAAGGGAAAAATGAACAGGTAGTTTAAATGAGGTGAAGCCCTGCCTTAATGTGAATTATTTTCAGTTAGCTGATAGAGCTGACCGGCAGTTCAGAAGGTTATGGATGCGCAGGGGTGGTGGTGGGTAGGACTTTGGCTGTATGGAAGACTGTGCAGTTTAAGCATAGTAGACTATGGAGCTGTGTGAGACTACAAATAGATTTGAAAATACAGCTGTGCAGTTAATTGCCTGTGGAGTTGAAGGAAAGCCGGCTAGAGGGTGCAACATGGGGTTGCTAAAGATAGCGGGTAGGATTAATCTCTGGCATGTGAGTTGAGTTCATTTTATCCAAATTCTGTTCTTGATTCTTCTGGTTCTTTTACAAGTGCAAGTTACCCTATGTTTTAAGGCTGTGGTATGTTTGTGTTTTGCTATAGTGTTCTTGAGTATATTTGCAAGCCGAAAACTGTTCTATCTCTCAAGTGCATATAGATTTGCGAAGCTGTGCTTTTTGAGCGGATTAAAGTCTGAAGTGTGAAAAATTGTTCCTTGCTTCTTCCTTGTTTTTTTTTTTCTGCCAGTTGAAGCAATTGTTCTCCATCTGTCCTTCTGTGTTTTACTTCCACAGCAGCTGCTTTGTGAATCTTGTAGCCTATGTAGTCATTTCGGCTTTTTGTAGAATAGACCTTTTTAGTACAAAAAGAGAAGAAGAGAGCACAGGGCTTTGATTTTATAATGAACCTTTAAACAACAGATCTTCTGAAAGGAATACAATGTGTAGGAGCAAATTAAAATTAAGGAATTTGGGAATGTGAGAAAATGACAGGAAACATCTTCTTTATGTGCTTCTTCTATTTATCTTAGGTATGTCAAAATGAAGAGAAGAACCATTCCACAGAAGAGCTTAGCAAGTCTGAAATCCAGGAGGAGCTGAAAAAGGCTAATAGCCTTCCTAGTTTGACTCCTGGAATCAAAACAGCAGATAAAGACAAGCAACCTCGAGAAGGTTTTTTTCATTTTCTTGGAAGCTTATTTAATATTGCAACAAAATCTTCTTTGGTAGAATCTAAACCCTCCACCTTCCAAGATGAACCCAACAGATGTGAAAAGGATTTACAGAACACAAATACCCTTCCAGAGGACATGCAGCCAAAGCGTCCGAGAATGGAAGAGCCTCTCTGTGCTACAGCTAGAATAAAAGAGGATTCTGTAAATAAAGATGATGCCATCTTAAATAATATTGGGAAAGATATCTCACAGGATTTGCAAGGAGGCTGGAAACGATCTGCAGATGCACAAAAGTAAGTTTTATAATTTAGTAATAAATATCTTAATGTTTGTGTGCGTGTGTGTACACAGAACTACCTTGACTAGGTTCTGCTGACTGTATGACAAATGACTGTTATTTCTAAGGAAGGCGGGCGTGTCCCTGACTCAACTTTGTGCAAGACTCTAGTAGCAACTACCTGAAATAAATGAGAAGTCAACTGCAACAAAATACAACTTTAAAGGTTTTCTAGAAGTCTCCTGACTATGGATAGATCCAGTGTACGCTAAGTGTTTATGGGAGGTTAAAGATGTGGTATTTAGAAATACCATTAGTATTGTAGATCTGCTTAAAAAAAAAAAAAAAAAAAAGTGTAAAGAGCTTACTTCCATCCATATTGTGGGCTAAATAAAGGTTTGAATGTCTTTTTTATATCTCACTAATTCAGTGGTTTTACTTCTGCAAGTAAGGTTTCCTTGTTTTTTAATTATCTTTCCTGGTTTATTTGGCTTGGTGATTTTTGCTTACATGTTTTGCTTCCCCTTGTTCTTTGGGGTTTTTCTGTAATGTAAAGAAAGTTATATAAAATACTCAATTAGCCTAAATATGGAACATCCTTAACAATCCTGTAATGTTTCCAAAAAAGATTTCCAAAAAAATGGTGCCAGGGGCACCAATGTGTGTTTGAGAGTAGAAAAGCGAAAACATTGGCTGTGGTCCACACCATATATTATCTTTCTGACTGTGGCATAAACATAAGTAATAGTATTCCAAAAACATTTGTAGCTGTTACTTTGAATATATGGCCCACTATATGTGGGCCAGTACAGCATAGTTTTGGAGTTAGATGTGTATGTATGCATGTGGTACTGTCCAGTTTTTGACAGTGTGTAGAACACTGACTTGTTCATTGGCAATGAAACTGTACATAATGTTTACTCAGATTCTCAATACTGCTCAGGATATTTATTTCAAATTTAAGATGAAAGTAATGATTTGGGGTAACCAGTAATTATATCACAGTGCTCCTGCTTGTATTAGAGTGGGACGATGGACTGAGAAGAAACACCTTTTTTTTTTTCTTTTAAGTTTTAAAACTAATTTGAGTTATGCTCAGTATATTTATCTGTGGCATGTGGAGTGTTTCACCTCCATATAGGAGGTCAGAGATTCCCAAAGTAGCCACTTAATGAATTACATTTTCATATTGGGTATGTCTCCAGCACTCTGTCCTTATTTATTATTCCATAGACTAATGATTTGAGGTGTCTGTCATTCACCATTATATTAGAAATGTAATGGCTGAACAGGATATGAGTAGATTATGTGATACCTCTTCAGGTGAACGTAAGACTGTATTTCCACCACCTAAATACAGTACTGTTTGTAATTAATAATAATAATAATGTTCTTATGAGTACTCTGGTTTGGTGTGTGACGTGGTCGACTTGTTTTTATTAGATTCTATTCTTACCATAGTAGCACACATCTGGCTGACGCTTTTTCCAAACTGCATGTTGCAGCCTAGCACCACCACTTCATTCACCACGATAGAGAAGAAAATTTCTCCTCCCCTTAGTTGTTATCTGGAGAGGCCTAGGAGCATTATGTTATTCAGTCTAGTTCCTGAACAAACTGTATTTCTTAAAACCTGTTGGACAGGCTGGCTTGCTGAATCAGTCTCTTGCTGCTGTTTGCTGTTTCTGTAGTATACTCTGCAAACCGGCAGGTAAGTCGCATGCCATTGTGCCAGGGGCTATGTAGAGACAGAAGAAAAGCCACTCCTTGCCTCAAAGAGAGCTTAGTCAAAAAAGACAGTAGACATTAATAGATCTTTTTCGCTTTTTACTTTGTTTCATGTAGTTTCTTCCATATTGTATCTCAGCATACTTTCTGCTGCACTTTCTGCATTGTTTGCTCTTTTTCTCTCCACCCACAGCTACTGACTGTATTACTCAGTTTGCAGTGGTAGTCTGTCGTCCATGCAGGTTTTTTTTTTTCTTACTCTCTTCCCCAACCAAGTCAGTGCTCTTATGCTGTACTCCTCTAACTTATCTTGAGTCTCTCCTGTCTATTCAGACAAATATGAATCTTGGAGATTCAACTGAAGGCCCAATATGTGGTGAAATAAACATGGCATTTGGAGCCTGCAGTAAGTGAGTGAGAGGCAGCCATGGGCAGCCCATACAAAGTTAGTCTTTCTCTTTTTTTTTTCTCCAGTCCTGTGGATGATGCAATAAGGAGCTGGTGCACATCTTTCCTTCCAGGTAGAAACCTCTGACTGCTGCTGGCTTTTCAAAGTAGTACTTTCCTGTTTCATTGATGCCTACAGGCCTGTGAATAGGAGCGGTGGAAGTGACAATGACTTGGGATTATTTTTTCTTGCTGCTCTGCTCATTTTATACTGCTGCATTTGAGTGGACCTTGAGCAGTAAATGGATAAGGTGCTGGGCAGTCTGTGTGCACAATTCAGAGGATCAGATGGTCTCAGTCTTCATTTGCTTCTTGTGAGTTCTTCTTCAGAACAATGTGGATTAATAAGTTTGGCATTAATAAAAGCTTACAGAATTTGGAAGATGTGGGTATTAACTCACTGAAGTGACCTCCTTGCTCTGTGCAAATATTTTAAAGTTATTTTGGATTTGTTGAAATCAGAGTTGCAGTTGGCATTTTCACTTGACCATATTTTGACATTGTCCTATATTGTTGGATAACCTATGCAAATGGGTGTAGATTTTTCTCGGTATAGTTTACTTGTCCTATGGTCAGGCAAGCATATAAAGGTGTGTGTTGCTAGTTTGGAGGTAGGGATAAGTTGGTCTATATGCAGAATTAAGTTTTTCCATGGAAAATTACTTTTTTAAATGGAAGAAAATTTGTGGGGTTTTTGTTGTAAGTGCTGTAAAATTAGGCAAACACTAAATCAGTCATTTTCCTTTTAAACTCATTCTCAAAAGTACAGTGTACATTCCACCCTTTTTGGCTCAGGATGCACACAAGTTAGACAATCTCTGTGTAACTTTTGTGTATATTTTTCTCTGCCTGACTACCCAATGTGAACTGTGTTTCTGAAGCAATTAGTAAAGAGAAATCGAAATGACAATGCAGAAGCAGAGGTTTGCACTGTTTACCTTTTTAAAAGTTTGAATCGAGGATACCTCTTTTTTCTCTCATGAAAGTAATTGTGCCAAGTTGGTTCTCTTTTCATTTATAAAAGTTTAAAGGATATAGAGCAGTTTTTTCTCTTGAGTACTAGCTAGCTTCTTTACTAAATATACTAACTTGTATACATTTAGCATAGTTAAACTGTAAAAGTGCTCCTGATTGCTGAGGATTGGCTAGATAGTTTTGTAGAAAGTACTAAGAAGTATTTGGAAATGGGTGCTAAAAGCACATGAATAATGATGGGGAGGGGATGTAGCACAAAGGAACAGCAAGGTCTGTGGATACCATGAAGGGAAGGAATGGTGTGAACATGGTCTTCTGCTAATTTCTTGAAGATTGGGTCCCAAGAGACAGATGAGACATGCTAGTGATCCATATAAATTCAAAGGAACTATTGATCACATTGATTGTTGTGTTGAACTGCAATTTTAGCATTTAATGTAGAGGCAGATTGAAGCTGAGGGCTTTACAAATCCTTGAGACCACACTGTTTCCATTGTCATAAGGAACATTTAAATGACTTTGTTAATTCTAAACTACTGTTAAATATTAAATTAGAGTTTATCTGTGGTTAGGGATGAGGTTGCAATGATAAGTGAAAGAGGGACAGTTGCTAGATTGCATGATCCCCATTAGAGTTGTTTAAAAAAACCCCACAAACCAAGCAACCTTTCAGAACTAAAATACCTACCAAATGGTCTCAGATGCCTCTACCCAGACAACTTTGTTAACCTCATATCCTTAAAGCAATATTTTGGAAAATACAAGGAAATCAGACTGCTCTGACCTGTAGACTGAGGTTAATTTTGCCCTCAGTGGGAGGCCTGCCACTTGGTAAAGACTCAAGTTTCCAGGCCTTGAGCCAAGGAAAGAGGAATTCATGAGCTCAGTCTGTGGAGTACGTGTTTGTGAGGGACAAAATGTGTAGGTCACGTTATTCCTCCATCACGCTGGTTGGTTAGCTCAGAGGTAACTGTACCTTAAGGACTCCTGCTCCTTTAATCCAGACAGTGGTGAGTGATAAAAGAGGAGCATGGAGGACAAAACCATGATAAATTTGGCAAAATCTCTTGACAACAATTACTGTGTACAGTAGCATAATAATCGCAGCACTGAAGATGAGTGAGGAGAGTTGGGTTGGCTAAGTCTCCAGTTATTGCATCCCTTTAACTGATTAAATAAACCCTAAAAATAAAACCATGGAACAGTGGTGAAGCACTTCACCTAATTTCTCACTGCTGAAAGTCTACATGAGAGAGATCAAGATTTCATAAAGGAGGTGACAAATATAAAACATGGGTTTGCCCCCATTATCTTTCTTTCTTATAATGTAAAATTCTTTAACTTACACATATATTGCCTTTCGCTAACAAGCAACAATTTAGCTTCAAAATTGAGGCTGTTTCTCTGAGACTCCTGAGAATGGACTTCCTGCAGTGCATACCTGCCATCTTCTCCAGAATACCAGTCATGGTAATAGGCAGTACTCTCTCCAGATGACTGAGAACATAACTCTTGACAATTTATTTTCCTTCCCCCCCCCCCCCTAGGAAAAAAAAAAAAAACACAACAAAACCAACCCAGATCTGTTCTATTGACTGCTTGCCATTTGCCTATCTTCTAGTAGATTTTTTTTTTATTTTTGTAACATCCAGTAACAATAAGTGGATGTTGGGTATAGGGATGTGCAAAACAATAGCGCTTGTGAAACTGCATGGCTTGTTCTGGAGTTCAGCAAGAAGCCTTATTCCATTGCTGAACATGGGTGATTAGATAAAATCAAAGTTGTACCCACTGTAAATGTTTTGATTATAAAATCCTGACCACTGGTTAAGATGCTAAGACCCCAATTCAATAAAATATTTAAGGTCCTGACTTCTCCCTACTGTTATGAACCTTGTGGACTTGGAAGTGAGAAAGAGCTCCCAACCCCACAACTGCAAGGATTTTCTAACTGTGGGTAGAAGAGGAGAGGGGGTGATTTCAAAAGCAAGTGCTCGAAACAGTATGCTTTTACACTTTGCACCCTGCCAGGAGCCAAATCCTCATAATCGTTTAGCAAGAGCATTGCAAGCTATTTCATTCAGAAAGGGAGGTAGCCTTGAGGAGAGACAAATTTCAGAATGTTTACATTGTTGGGTTTTGTGAGGGGTTGGTTTTTTTTTATTATTTTAGAGTCTACTAAACCTGTTGCTATACATTTAATTTCATAGTATTTCCCATCTTAGTACTGTCAAAAATTCTCCCCTTTTATTTTGCTCTGTTAGAAATACATCTGATAAAATCCATCAGGTCTACATAATTCTGGTTAACATGTCTGTTTTGGAGCTTGTTATTCATCTTTGTGTTACTATTCAGATGCAGGCTTGTGGTGATACAGAAACATAGCCCTTAATTTGTCTGATGGATTGTGTATTGTGGTTTTGATTCAGTCAGTAGCAGCAGCATTCATCTTTCGCTATAGATGCCTTTGGCAGACAATCAAGAGTAAATGAACGGAAATTAAATGACTTAATTCCAAGCGATGGTCTCGCTAGGTAATTCCAGAGGAATAATGTAGAAGAGTGGGGAATCTGCTGCTGCTGCTGCATTTGTTGAAAACAAATCCACCTTCTGGTCAGAGCTGCGTCCTTCTCTGTAATTGCCTACTGGGGACCTATTTTACATACAGGACATGAACATTTAAAACCATAAGCGTAAACACAGCATGGCAGCGTCCATCCATCTTTGGAAGCATCTGTTGCATGATGACAGTAAGAGGAAAACAAGAGCACTGTGTTGATTACTTTATTATGATAATACCTGTATATTTGTACAGACAAATATATATAGTTATATAGTAATATACAGCCTGTCAGAGACAGGATAGACAGCTGCTTCCCATTGTAGTAAGAGGTTGCCTTGGTGGTGGATCTGTGGAACACCAGAACAGCTGTGGACCCTGGGTGGTCCTGCCAGCATGCCCCTGCATGCCTGCAGGCACTGCTGTTCAGACCTAGAGCGGTTACTTTTGGTTTTAATTCACTGATGTGCTTTGCTACACAGGCACTTGAAGCAGCACAAGGAGGATCAAGGGGCAGAGGTATGCATCTTGGAGTGGGGAAATGGGGAGGGAGAAGAGGGACATAGTAATTCATTTTCTGACAGCTTTCTGACTTCTGCCTTCAAGAAACCAACTGTGGAAGTGCATTGTTGTTCAGTTGCAGGTGCTCAGATGGATAGGGAGTCATTGCTCAGAGTGACCTGCTGCCACTTGAGGGACGGGTATAAACTATGTGGGTAGCTCCACCCTTCTAGGATAGTCAAACATGGCCCAAAATTGATGTGGAAGGCTGTCCTGGGGAAGGATCAGGATCATCCTGCCCCTAATTCTCTTGGTGAACTGTGGAGGGAGGCCTCCAGCAGTGATTGCAGTGGTGTACCCAAACTCCCATGGAAGGATTTAGTGTTAGGTCACTAAAGAAGAGGGCTTCATTATTCTTAAATCTTTTTGTCCAGACACATCTCTATGCATACCTTGGTTTGAACAAGCTACCCTTTAACACTACTCACAGACTTTCAAATTTTAATGAGACTGCAAGCCTATGTGGGTCACCTGAGACCTTGTCAAGATAGGTGCTGTGCTGAGATTTAGCGACCCATTCTGACAGTGGGGCGAATGAATTGCAGGGCTCCACTGTAGGAGAAAGGCAGGCCCAGGCCTGCCTGCCAGAGAAGGGTACCTGCCCAGACCTGGGACGTGGGCCAAAGGAAAGGTTCTTGTTGGCACCAAAGCAAAGATTTCTGTGTTTCTGAAAGATGAAAGCTTCGTAGTTTGAGAGTAATTCATAACAGATGCATGATGCAAAATTGAGCCAAATTAATTAAGCTGGAAATTAATTCACTGGGTTGTTTTTTCCACTGAACTTTTTAAATAGGGTTTTTAAACTGTTTTCTTAGAAACAGCATTTTACAGTGTGATTTTTGAACTTAAGGAGCTACTGGGCCTTTACTTGTCGATAAGGGCTTAATCCTCGCACCTTTGTCTCTACTGTTGTTGGGGAGGCAAGTAGCATCAGAGAGAGGGTATCACTGGGTTCCTGCTTTAAGTAGGCAGGTGGGCTGCTAGAACACCACGTAGTCACCTTTGGTTGCCTCTTCAGAGCACACACAGCACCTGTGTAATGCTCACAGGCAGGTCCCAGTCTAATCTCCTGCTGATACATCTGTTTAACTTCCCCTAGCATTGGTGTTTGTGAAAGGGAAGAGTAATCTCCTTGTTTCTGGCATCCTGAAGTCAAACCCTTCCGTTTCCTTAACACATCTGAAGCTACACTCTTGCTTGAGAGTAGAGGTATGTCCTAGCTTTAATTCTTCATTACGTATGAGGAGAGGCCAAGAGGAGTGGCTTTCTTCAGCCTTAAGATGAGAAGGCTAAGGGGAGACCTTACTGCTGTCCTCAGCTCTCTCACGGAGACCTTAGATCAGATGGAGGCAGACTCCTCTCAGAGACATGCGTTGTTGGGATGAGAGGCAACAGGAACATGGGATATTGGGAAACATGTCTTCACCATGAGAGTGGTCAAACCCTGGGGCATGTGCATGGGGCTCCTGTCCTGAAGGCCCCTCCTCAGAGGTGCTTGGAAGTGGTAGGACGAGGTCCCAAGCACCCCAATCTAGTTGGCCCAGCTTGGAGCAGGAGCTGAACTGGACGATCTCCCACAGTCCTTTACAGCCTATATTACAGCTCTGTGCCTGAAGGTGAGGCTGTCTCTCACAAGGTAACTTTATGCGATCCAGCTTCTGAATGCGATTTGCTTTTCATTGGGATTTGCAGCATCTTGTAACCCCTCCTTGCACATCAGCATGAGGCAGCACGTGCCAAACTGCTGCAGAAGCGGCACAGGCCATGCTTGTCCATGCTCCCTGGAAGAGGCAGGTCAAAGGCATTTGAGCACCTGAATATCTTGAGTGTGACAGAGGGGAAGGGAGGGGGAGCTAGCTGACCTACGTGGGGTGCAGGAGGTGAGGGTGGCAGGTAGGTGTCCATGCATACTTCCCACAGGTACGGGGCAGAAAGGTTGGCTGCTGTTGGGTACTGGGGAAGCATGGCAGTGGAGAACTGGGAGTGATCCCAGGCCCTTCGTGCTGGTCTTGGTTGTGCAGCTGTTGGTGTTTTGGGTCAGCCTCAATCTGTGCTTTCTTCCTTCACGGTGAAAGAGTAGGATTGCTTTCCCAGATGTGGAAGATAATCAAGTAGTATCATGAAGGGCAAGGGGAAGGAAAAGCATTCCTTCCAAGGTCACAGAGACTACATTTGGTTTTATTAAAATTGTTATTGACTCTTAATTGTCCTTATGGAACATTAGCTTTGAAATTTCCTGCAGAATCAACTGCGTGCAAATCACTTAGTTCAACCAAACTTTTGACCTTTTGAAATATACATTGTGAAGTCCCATGACATGAGGTATTTCAAACTTCAGATTAAATCATGAAGCTATCCCCTCTGGCTAATAAATCATTTTCTTTCATCTAAGTTGTATATGGCAACTTTTCAGTTAGCCCACAGTGTCTTTTTTTAAGTAAAGCTTTTATTTTTTCCATTTATGAAGATCTGACACGAGTGTAGAAACTAGCTGGCTGGCTAAGTTGGATTCCACCAAAAGGTTTTTCAAAGTGACTTTAAGACACTTGTTTCCAGACAAAGGACCTTAACATAATTAAAAAAAAGTTGCCAGTTAAGTATACAGTAGGAAAAAAGCTAAGTGGAAAAAATTAAAACAAACAATAGCATAATTTTAAAATAGTCAGGGAGGGGTAGACAGGAACCGCAAGAGAGACTCTGATTTAGATCAGTGGTTTTCAGCCTGTAGCCTGCAGATCTCTCTGCTCTGGGATCTACTTCTGAAGGGTCGATGAGAGGAGATTAGGGGAAACATGCATGTGTATGCTTGAAAAAGCAGCAGACTGCTGGGCTGGGGAGAAAATATCTGGAAGAGTGAGGTATGAGGAAAAAAATGGCCATTGCATGTCTGGGGAGAGCCAAGTGTTGCATGCTGCAGAAACGGGCCAGCCAGCAGTGTGCTTATGCTCCAGTACTGCTGAGCCTGAGCTAGTGAGCCCGGAGCTAAGCAGGGATGCTCATTGTAAGGGCTTTCTAGTGCAGATGTCATGCTGTGCAAATGAAGCTGTGCTGCCTGGGGATCTGAGGTACTGTACCCATATAGTGGTGTATCATGCTGTATGATCTTCCTCCATCTTTTTGAAAATAGTCTAGGATTGTCTGCTTCCTACATTATTGTATGGTACAAATGTGAAGATTGGGGAGGGTCACCATCTCAATGACACACACTTGAAAAAAATGCAAACATCTTCATGGATGCACTGAGATGAGACATTTGAAGCAGTAGGTTTCCTCCTGCTTCACGACTTCAAAACCAACAAGATTGTTTTATAACTAATGCCACTTTTGGGGCAAGTTACACAAGAAGTCTGTCATGTGAGACGTCAGAAGATGTTCCCCTCTCCTCCCTGAGTTAGCCCCCCTTGAACTTTTTATTTCTCTTTCAGAATAAAAGAAACCTCTACAAGCACCTACTTTTGACAAATTTAATGTAACTCATGTTGACATCCTCTCTTGTTGCTGTCAAACAGTCTTTTGTGAAACTGAATTAAGGCTTTATAGGGAATTGAATAGCTTCCTGTGAAGAAGGGAAAGAAGAAATCTCCCAGTATTTGAAATATATGACAGAATACACACTGGGTTCTGTGTATAATCAGGCTTTCATCTGTATTATCATAGGAGTTAAAAAAAAATAAATGGCAAAGAGTTTTTAAGGTAAGTTCTGAACTGACATATTCTTTTGGTGGTCAGAAATGAATTGTTACTATAAATGTCTATGAAACAAGTCTCTAGTGACACTTTCAAAAGATTTTCAGTGACACAGCTGGCTCCTAAATATGTTTCATAAGACTTACAGCTGAATTGCTGCAGCCACATAGGAACTTGGGTTTTCATTTATTAAATGTCTTGCTGTGTTGGCATGTGAGCGTTCAGATTGAACACGCTTCTATGTGCTCTAAAAGTAAATGCATCAGGAGTAAAAGGTCTGTTGGCAAATTTTCTATAATATGCTGAGCGGCAAATTCTTTATCAAAAGTTAGAGATCCGGAAGTTGCCATGTCTGTGGAGGAGAGGTTGATTCCCTCTTAAAATAGCATCCACTGCAGAAACTCTTGGTAGAGGCAAGTCTGCAGGAAAGCAGAGCTGTGTGTTAGGAGACGCTGGCAGAAGCTACTGGATGAGCTCTACAGCTGAAGCGATGCTTCAGCTAGTCAGGATTGGGTTTGTGTACAGAGCTCTGTAGGGCAGATTGCTGAGTCTTGCTCAGACGTCATATTGATCAATCAGAGCATAAAATTCCCTCAGAAGACAAATGGAGAGCAAAAAGAATTGGGAGAAATGATAAAAGGCACGACATAGGCAAAGCAAAATTTCTGAGTATGTTTGTTTTGCCTGACTGTGTGTTATAAACGGTATAACTTTTTGTTGGGATCTGTGGCTCAAATCAATATGAATATCGGACCCCATCATGCTGGGTTCTCCTTGTCATCCCTGTGTAGGCAGTATTCTGTAAAATTACTTTATTCATCCTATTTCTGAATGCTTTGGATTTGGCCGCTTCCAGCCACTGGGTTAGCAGACATAGGTTCAGACTGGATAAGAGTTTGAAAGGGTTTGTTCTTAGTTTAGGTGGGGGCTGAGGCAGAACGGAGTTTAAGCACAGTCTGAACATCTGCTTTGTCCTAAGGTGAAGAATGGAAATGACAGTCACATTCATATTTTCACTGCCTGATTTATGTGAGAATTCTTTAACCAACAAAAAATAGGGGGAAGGATAGAAGCATTAGAGAGAAAGGTGAGTATCTGTGATATCTGTTAGTTTTAAGAAAGGAGAAAACCTGCCTTTTCAGGAAATTGAAAGTGACTGCCTCTGAATTTATCCTTAGCATATCAGAAAGAGCAGTGACGGATGAGGATCACAGTTTTTCCATGGTGATTCTTTTGTTAGTTTTTGCGTTCACTTTTTTTTGCTAGTAAATTTAAAACTGATGAATGGTTAGATCTACCAAGTCCTTGTCACATTTCTAGGCTTCTCAGTTTGGTATTTCTTCTAGCATTCAAGCAGTCTTCATTCTTACCTGATCTCCATTCACTCTCTTTCCTTGCTACCCTGTGGTTCAGAAACCATTTCCTGTTGTATACTTTTTTTTCCATGTTTTGCTTCTCCTAGTCCGGTTCCTTAACAATGTATTGAGAGCTTGGGTAAAAATTTAAATTTCAATTCAATACTTTAATGAACACTAGTACAGTAATTGTTTTTCAGTTTTAAAGTATACACCTGCTTTAGTGTAGGGTGTAACATCTTCATAAAAGTATGCTTATTTCTGTCACTGCAAGTGTTGATTTGTAGTGGCATTTGTACATAGTAATTCCATTCTCTAGTAGAAAGCAAATGATAGAAGTTGTTTATAGCAACATCTACTTTTTGCTTATAGTTTAAGTTGACTTTTTCAGTAAAAGGTAGTGTATGTATCATTTGTCACACAAACCCATATTTAGGAAGAGCAGAAAAAGGGCAATAGTGTTGCATGCAATCTACAGTTTGTACTAACCTGTGGAGGAACAAGTCATCTACAGTTTGTGTTAACCTTTATTATCACACGAGCTATTTAGATAGTCTTTTTTGTTCTGATAATTATGATCCTTGTTACAGGCAGAGGCAACGGAAGCCAGAAGCACCTGCAGTCACTTATGCAACATACCGAGGTTCTGCAAGGATTAGGCAGCTACTGAAGAATCAATCAGAAATGGCTGAAAAAGGAGAAGAAAGTACTGAGAACAGAAATGGTTCAATGGTCAAAGAAAATGGACAAATCCAAACAACTGTCTCTCCAAAATCAGGACACTTAATAAAAGAAAATGGAGAAGATGAGGGAAAACATCATGAAGATGTCATAGTAAATTCTGCAGTTGAAATGGGAATAAAAGAGTCTGGTGAAGCTCAGCATTGCTTGGGTAGCAGTAAACGTGAAATAACTGCAAAGACCACAACTTCATCTACTGAATCATCTCATGAGATAGACTTAAAACATAAACCTACTCTAGCTGCAACAAAAGTTAAAAGGACATGTTCACTAGATTCATTACTGTCATCTAGTAGTAGAAACAATGAGATCCTAACCAATTCCACTTCCCAGATTAACAGTTCCTTTAACATGAGTTCTGTAAGTGATTTGGTTGGAAAAGAAGTTGGACTGCTGGGAGAAACAGAAGGTCAGTTTCAGGCAGACAAAAATGCCACTTCTAACTTTGATAAAGAAAATCATTGTCATAAAGCAGCTAATAAGGAGTCCACAAAAGAAATGCAGGATGATTGTTTACATTCACCCAAATCAAAAAATAAGACAGTTACTGAAGAACTACAGGTGAGTAAGGAAGAATATTGCTGTAATCATCAAATGGGTAGTCACTTGGAGCTAACATCGGATGTCCAGATGCTTCATTCCGGTACCGCTACATTTCAGCAGCAAGCAGATCAGCATACAGCTAGTGCAAATAAAGATAGTGATCCAAGAAAAAGGGATACACAGAAAACTGTGGCAGCTGTAGAAAAAGAGCAAAATCCACAGAACTTTCTTGATACTGCTCTTTTACCTTTTAATGAACAAATACACGCTTCGCTTAGCATGGAGTCCAGAGGAGAAAAATGCATAGCCGGAGGTAATCTAACTGCTTTAATGTCATCTATTAAAAATGATGAAGATACAGTCACGGGCAGGGAGACTTGTAATGAAGAATTGAGTGAGTTAGGGAAACCAATGCACATACAAAATGATCACCAGTTAATCCTTGTGGAGAATCCTAAGGATACTGCCACAACACAGACTGGTTTACCTTGTTTAGAAACTGAGGGTGTGGAAACAATGAAGGTTTTATCTGAGGTTGCAGTGGAAAACCTTGCCAATGTATCTTCATGCATACATGCGTGTGAGAGTGTGAAATCTAACTTCAATGAGCTGACAGCACCTCTCTCTGTTACTGATGAGTCTTCTTTTGAAACTGGAGGCTGTTGCTCAACTTCTGTTCATCCTAGTTGCGAGACCGAAAATAAAACTACAGGGAAAAGAGAAGTCAGTTTAAAAGATGTGCAAGAGACTGTTTCTCATCCTGATCTCGAATGTGAGAAGAGCAAATCCTTTGAGCCTGTAGAGATGAGCCTTTCGGAAAGCTCAATTCCTGTCCACAACTGTGGTCCTGTTTCCTTTGAAACTGTTCAAGACACTCCTGCCAAGGCATTAGTTATACTCACAGAAGATAATACAGCAAAGCCTGAACCTTGCCCTTTAACCAGCATTGAGAGGACAGATGATCCTACTCCTGCTGCTTCTGAAATCGACATGGCTGGTATGACTGAGGTTGCTCTTGCTCCTTCTGAGTGTAAGGATTGCATCTCTGAACTTCCCTCTCATATTTCTAAGTCACAAGAAAACATTCTGGAGGTTTCTTATTGTGCATTGAGATATGGAGAAAGACCTTTGGTCAACCATTCTGTTTTCATCTGTGAAAAAGACGTTGATGTTGACATAATTTCTGAATCTCCACCTGTTTCTGAAGATAGGTGTGTTAATTTTTCTTCCAAGAAGGAAAACAGTAATAAGCCTAGGATATCACTCACAGTACTTGATTCTTCATCTGACAACAAAGGAAAAATGCCTCCTCCTGCCACTAATTCTGAAAATGGCCAGGTTGCTAGATGGTCTGCTGCTTCTGAAGAGGACAGCTTTATTTTTCCAGGTTCTGAGTTTAGGAGAGAAATCCCTGAGGACAGAATGACCAAGATGCCACTTTGCTCAGAAGACCCGAGAGCTTCATGCTCGTCTGGTTCTCTGGAACCTGTGCTTACTCCAGCTGTACTTGATCACTCTGCTGCTGAAGTAGATGTGGGGGGTGTTTGCATCCCCAGGCCCTATTCACCTACCCTGAGATCCAGAGAAGCCTCCAACCTTTCCATTTCTGACCTGAAAACATTGGGCGGTGCTCAGGGAAACAGTTACTCCTCCAGACACAGAGCTGGGGCAAAGGAGGCCTCTTTGGCACAACAGGCTGACAGCAGTATCTTGGCAGAGGCAATGCTGTCACCCATCTGGCCTTTGAAATCTTTGGAAATGGCATCCGAGTCAGCCTGTATTGAGAGTGTGTGCAGAAATGCTGTGGGACAGGTGGATCTCGGTAACCATGCTTCTACTGTCTTGGAAGCCCCTTCTGTGGCAGATGATCAAACAGCTGCTGCACCTGCAGAGTCAAATGAGCTCTGTTCTGAGGAAGTACAGGAAGATACCAATGTGAAGAGACTAGAACGTGCTAAATTCCAAGATGCTGCTGTTTTGTTTAAAAAAGCTGAGGAAATAGTGGACTCAGTTTTACACTTGGCTATAGAAGAAATAATAGCAAAACAAGCCATTGGTGTCTGCCAGCTTTGTGGGAGCAAGGATGGTTTAATAAATACAGATACTCTAAATGATCAGAAAGCTGGAACTGTACAGCTGAAAGCAGAAGAAATCCAGTCAGCTGTGCAGTCATTAAAACATTTTAATGAGAGCGGCAGAGGCAGCTCATCTTCGTTTACAGAAAATGAAACGGTGGATACAAATAATCAAGATGAAAAGATACTATCTTACATCCCTGATAAAATTGACCTACATAGTGCGCTAGCGCTAAAAGCAAAAGAAATAATTGATGAAGTCATTAACTCAGCCAAACAAAAACTGGCATCCAGTCAGTGGCCAGGCAGTGAGAGTAAAAGGCCTTCTGAAAAGGTCGAGCCTGAACCTAAGGCTGAAATCCCAAATGTTTTAAACCTGGATATGAAGTTGCCTACCAAAACACAGGAACCAACAGAGAAGGCAGAAACTCAGAGTATAGCTGTAAACTGTGAAAAGGCAGATTGCTCAGGTCTTCCGTTACTTCCAAATAGTATGGAAAATGGTATAGATTGGCCCCAAAGAGGTGAAAAGATACCAAATAATGCATTTACATGTCAAACAAATGGATTTCTACCTACTGGTAGTTCAGCAAGGCCAGAATCAGATCTTAGGATGCCAGCCAAAGAGAGAGACAATAAAAAGGTGTGTGAACATCTGGCTGCAGCAGAGTTGTGTGGCAAAGCTGGAGTATCAGCAACTAGTAGAAAATCTGATGGATCTTTACATTTAAGACATAGAGATGCTACTGTGACTGAAGACACCCTTCTGTCATTGCAGTTAAAAGATTCATGCAATAATACAGATATGCCAGAGTGCACATTGCTGCCAACTGTAAATGTTAATTTGTCATCTTTTATGCCTGATGAAGAATGTATCGGCATGCAGAGTGAATCCAAAGACAAAAGCAGTCCCTGGGGTTCTCTGGAAAGCAATGCAGAGGACAGCTCATATGAACACTGCAGAAGAGAGGCTGCAGAGGAAGTACCTGCCCAAGTGAAAGCAACCTTAGAAGATCCAAAGGCAGTGGAGAGTAAAGAGGAACTAGCAGAAGGGGCAAGTGAGATAACTGAAGTTAATACTGGATTAAATACACCGTTCTCTGTACCAGAACTATCTGTTATTCGAGAGGGCAGTGAAGGGAAAAACTGCTTCAGTGCAGTTTTTACCGAAAATAATGAGAATCCAAAGCAGGTGCAAATGAAAGATCACGACATGAAGAGAAATGGTCAGCTTGAAGAAAATGGTCTGGACTGTAGTGAAGACATGAAGGAACCAACGGATCTTTTGGCCATTTCTCCACTAATTGAACAGTGGGAAAACAGTTCTTTTACTATAATTTATGAAGGTGCCCTTCAAACTGAGAACAAAGCGGTCTCAACTGATGATATGCAAACTGGTTCGATTTCTTCTTCTGTTCTGCCTTTGCATAATATGGATCATCTAATGTGTGAAACAGTAAAGAATAAACATGAGCCAGCCTGTCTTTATGGGAAGGATAACAAGTTGAATGAAGCAACAGATAGCCGTAGCTCCGAGTCATTTCTGAGCGTGGAGGCCAAGCGCTGTAGAGTATATCCTTTCTCTTTGTCTCCAATATATGAAGACGACAGCTCCCAAGAAGACTTACTTTCCACAGATGTGTCACCAGAAGGCCATCCTAGTGGAATATCTAAAGATAATACTGACCATGGTTCTGTGCTATCCCTTCTCCAGTCGGTTTCTGAGCGCTTGCAGTTTACTACTCAGTTCAGTAAAGAGGATGAGGAGGAGGGAGTGGAGGACGAGGAGGAGGAAGAATCATCATACGAAGAAAATATGCCTGATGTTGAGAGAGAAGAAGAATGTCTTTCCAGTCAGTGGAGAGGGAATTCAAAAACAACTCTTGAATCAAATGACCAAACTAGATCTTTGTTTCCTGAACAATCACCTCTTCTTTCAAAAGAACATCTTGACTCTGAGGAGCAACCAGAACTGTTTCCAGATGCGGCTTCTCCCAGTCAAACACCTTGTAAGTCAGTTTCACAGAAAGCTGATGCTGCTCTAAAGCGTCCTCCTCCAAGTGTGTACTACCAGTATTTGAAATCTGCCAGCAATTGCTCCTCTGAGAAGGGGACCAGGTTTGGAAGCATTCTCCAGGATATGTTGCAGCCAAAGATACATTGGTCTCAAGACAACGCCATGCCAAAACTGGGAGAATTGTCAGCGGTAAGATGTTGTGTCACATCATATTAATAATCAGTGTCATTAGCCCAGATTCAAAATTGCTGTCTCCCTATTCTCCTTGCTTCCTTTTTAATGTTAATTCTTTGATCTTAAATAGCCTAATTACTTTCATTTATGATAATAGTTTAAAAAAAAAGTCTTCTGATAAAATAATTTAAAAAACATAGTATTCTTGGTTCAGCACACAGATGAAAGTGACTTAATAGTAAAACAGAGGATGTGAACAGAAAAAATAATAGGAAAATATGCATAATAGTAAGTCTGTATAATAGCAAAACACAAACTTGTCCATGTGAAGGACACTTCAACCTGGAGATGATGGAACTGCCTCTTGCATGAAAATTGTTCTTTCGTTTCTTCTACTTCTGAGATTAGTAGAGTTGTATTGTCAAAAAAAAAAAAAACCACAACCTGCTTACTGGGCTATTTGATTGTTTCATCATGGCATCTTCCACAAATTGTAGCTCAGTTAGCAATTAAGTAATATAGCTGCTTCCATAGATTAGCATTTCTTTTTTAGTTTATTTAAAGTAATGGCAGATGAGGATATGGAAACAGTTCTTCCAATATTTAGAAATCAAAAAGGCCACATAGACCAAATGTGTAACTAAAGAATAAAGTCTTTCCATGATGTTGGGAATATTTCAGTCTGTTAGAGGTCTGGTTTGGTTTTGCCACTGTTAAAACATGCAGTTTATTGTTTGCTGGGAAAGGGTAATACATTTCCAGAAGTTGTAACCTTCATAATAGTTCCTCCTTTCTAGCACTTGCTGCTTTCTGCTGATTGTTTGATTCCGTTAAACTATTTGCACCAATTCTGAATGACAGTGAAACAAATCTCAGTTGTTTCTGCTAGTAACAGTTGCATACATATGAGGAATAGTGGACCCAGAATAATCTGTCTGTGCTTTGTGCTACTGTTGTAGATGTTAATAGTTGTTTTCCACGTCCTTTTAATTTCAGAACCTTGTTGACAGGGCAAGTCTCAAATACAACCCAAGACCAGGGAAGGTAAGCAGAATTTGTATCACACAGATCAATATGATACATGGAATATTTGGTTATACCAAAATTTTGAAAGGAAAGCATCTGAAGTTGTTAGTGTAGTTTTCTGTATTTTAATGGTGCATATGCTTGCAGATGCTAATAATGAGATAATATTATTAAAAATCCTGCCACTAGTAATTTTACTGTATTTCTGTCAGCAGATGCTGGTTTAGTTCAGTAGAGTGTTCATAAAAGAAAATATGTAGCATATCAGTTGAGTGGGCACAAAGTGAAATAGGTTTTATTCCAAGGAAAAAATAATTGCCTACATTGTATGTTGAAATGGGCCCTCATTCATATGCATTGTATGTTGTTTCAGATTATTATTTATGATATTTATGGCAACAAAAGTAAACAAGAAGTTCATTCTGATGTGCTAGATGCTACGTCCTGGATCTTTCCCATTGGAGCATTACTTAGGATAATTAGAGGATGGTAAGAAATCCAGGTCATATTTAAATAAAGTCTTTCCAAAAGACTATATATGTGTTTCTCCTGTATTTTCATTTCTTTTATTTATGACACACATCTGATCTGCAAGTGTGTCTTTTTCTGTCTTTATAATTAGACTGATACCAATGAAAAAAAAGCTTGAAAAAAGGCTTCAAATGCTGCAGTACAAAAAAAATATATTGTTTCTCCTGGGAACTAGCATCAAACAGAAAGTTTCTAATAGAACCACAAGTAAGTTTAGACTTCTTGCCTAAAGTGCTGAGACAGTACAGCCATAATTATCACTAGAATCATGTGTATGCCAAAGAAAATTTTTTTTTTTTATAGTTCAGTTTCATTATACAGTAGCTGTTGCAAAAGGACCATAGAATGAACAATCTCAGCTGCTGTTTGTAAGGTAACATTTAGAAGAATGGGGATGCAGAAGGATATACAAGTACCTTTAAGGTAGATTTTGCAAGTGTTTCTCGGTTTGCTTTGGGAAGCTGGGGCTGGGACCATGTCAGTTGTTGCACTGGAATTTAGTTGGTGGTGCTTACAGTGAATGTTTCTGACTGTTAGCCATAGTAAAAATGCATGTCACATTTATGCGGTTTCAAGGCAGCCTTGTTTGGTTTTGCACACGTTTCCTCCATGTCCTAAGAAATACTGAATGCCATTATTAGTATGTATATGTTTTATGCCTTGCATAGCATCTGCCTGAATAGGATATGTTTTGATAATGATATGACCAATATTTGTTCTGGTAAAATAAGGCTTTTTATTTACATTGTGTTTTAGCTGTATTTTTAGACAGTTAATATTTTAAGTTATGTTAGGCTATGTCCTGGAGGAGAGCTGTGTATTTTACTTTTAAAGCACAGAAGTACAAGCCCCATATTTATCTAAAGTGAATGTGACTACTGAGGGACAGCATAAGAAAGGTCTGATAGCTGGCTTGATAAGAAGAGCTCATTACTGAGCTTTCCAGCAAATGTGCTGTATAAGGACAGTCTTACTTAACAGCAGCAACTCAGTTCATTATATCATTATTACAGTTGGATTTTTTATGAGAAACCAAAGTTCCAGGGTCGTAAATATGTACTAGAAGAAGGAGAGACTGTGCTGGATCACCTTTGGGATCACCCAGGCGTGAAACATCGTCGAAGAAACCTCACAGTTGGTTCAATAAAACATGTAACAAAGGTATGGACTTTGTGAATAATATACTTACATACATAGTTAATGTCTGTTGGCAATAGTGCTGTATTACTAGCAGTGGACAATGTGTGTATGCTGTGTTTCTGATTTTATTCAAATTTGCTATGAATCACATATTTTCACCTTCAAGATAAATTCCAGGGCTTTTGCTGCACTAAATTTCTCTTTCTTCCTGAAGGTAATGATCAGATGTATTATTTTGCTTTGTCACCATCTTTACCTGACACAGTGACTCCCCTCCTTTTAGATGTTTACCTGTCAAGTTAATTGAAATTAAATGGAATCAATTCATATTTTCTAAAGAAGTGTTTATCTTAAGCATAAACTATCTACTGTTTCTGTATGGCTTCTGTTTCAGAAGTTAGTAGTTGGGTTTGCAATCCCACTTGTACAGCGTAGCCTTCAAAAATTACTGTCCCTCCCTCTACAGCTTTGTGTTATCTGTAGGGGTTCCATGTGGACAAGGGGTATACCTCAGCATCTGGCTCTGCATACAGCCAGAAGTTTAAAAGGCGTTTTGTTGAAAAGATAGGAATCAAATGCCTAAAACTAAATATAATGCATCCATTGTTATGCAGTGAATGAGGAATATATTTACCAGATCGTGTGATTTAAGAAGACTTAGTGCTCTTGTTGTTTAGCATAACATTCCAGTTATTCACAGGGCAATGGCCCTTTACTGCAAGTGAATCATCATTTGTATCCAAATGTGGAAGTTTTTCAGAAAAAGTGGTGTTTCTTTATTCTTTGCTGGTATAGAGGTCATTTTAAAATTGATAAACTTTTTGTCGTCAGTACAGGGACATAATGTCATAACAATTAGAAATACTTTTTCATTCTCTTGTTAAGACTTAACAATAAAGAAATAAATTCAAAAGAGTCTGGCTGAGGACATGAATAATGACATTAACATTTATTTGAGCTACACAAATTAAAAGCATTTGACCAATATGGAATATGAATATTGATCAATAATGTGGAAGGCAGCTAAATAAAGAAATACCACAATAACATGTGGTACTACGGTCTGAAGCCAAGGGAAACTGGGTGTATCTTGGGTATCAAAGAAAACCCTTGGATAGGAAAGACACTATGGTTAGCTTCATGCTTGATAAAAATCTTTTTAATACAGCTAAACAGGTTCGAGCATTGTTCTTGTTCCAGTATGTGGTTCATTTGTATGGAACACAGACGGAAAGCTTTGTTACAGTACACAAGTTCAGTAATCAGCACTGTTTCTCGTGTAACTTAAACCTCTAGCGGGTGCGGTTGGTTGGGAGGACTTTTGCTGTTAATCCATAGCGCCGTATGGAGCTAATGTGGGTGTAGAACTAACTAGGCTGGGTTTTGTCCTCTAAACCTTGATCCGTGAAAGCATCCCTTTTTTTTAGGTTATACTTCAGCTGCTGTGGAACTACTTTTAGAAGGTAGTTTGCCAAAGTGCTACTTTCGTGTGTGTGGAAAATACAGACATTGTTTTTAATTGACAAATAGATGCTTCTTTTTCAGGCAGCTTGTGTGTATGTGATTTGCAGGATCACATGTTTTACTGTCATTCTCTTTTTCATAGGCTGGGTAGCTCAGTGGCTTTTCTCCTGCCTAGTTTGGTCATACTGGCTGTGTCCAGGCTGTCTGGCTTGTTTTCTGATTCTTCAACTGGCTTTTTATGGTGCTTGTTTAATGGCTGCTCAGATGCCTTGAGTTAGCAGATTTGAAAATTGGCTAAATATTTGAGAAGAAAACGGCTTGCCAAGAAGAGAAAAACAGATGTTTACTAAAGAAACTGTAGGAGGTACATTTAATATTATTTTTATTTTTTACTGGCAGATGTTAGTTTGCTGAGAAACAGTCTGCCAGTAGCTTTGTCCTCTGATTTGGCTTCAAGCCTCCACAAAAAGCAAAGGTTCTGTTAGCTTTGTGGTTAGCCTGTGGCTTGACTTACTGTGGATACACATTAGATGTATCCATGTGTGTTTAATTTGAAGGAACTTAGGAGGGGGGAAAAAAGATCCCAAAGGAACAGATCATGCAACTAGTAAAACTAGTAAAATGAAGACCTATTTGAAGTAATGGGCAGTCTGAATTCCACTAAGGCAAGTCAACATGAGCGTAAGCTAGCAAAATCTGCCTGCACACGCAGATTCAATGCATCTCCTGCAGCACAATCTGTTTAGCCAAGTCAATTCTGTGATCTACTGCAAATGCATATATTGATCTTACGGAATTGGAGGGCTTTTTCCATCTGTTTCTGGAAGCCCCAAAAGGGTGTTAAATGTTAGTTTCCCAAAAACAAGAGCTGAGAAGAGTTGCTGGTGTTTCCATTCTGGAGTAATCGTGTAAACCACTATATTGCAAAGTGACAAGAGATCTGTAACAGCAGTTTATGATCTCTGTCTGCAAGATGGTTAGGCAGGGAATAACTGGATTCCTTGTGGACGCTCCTTAAGCAAAGCTCTTTGTAATGGGAATGTTCACAGTATTACACGAAGGGTGTGTCTCTTTTGTTTGTGTGGTTTGCTAGGTGAAAAGTTATTAATTCAGGCAAGGACTACTTTGTCAGATACCATAGGAGGACACATAGCAGCTTCAGATAGTCTCATTTGCTAGTTGGTATTTACAGGACAGTAATCAGTAGTTTCCTTAATGTTATTTTATTTTACGACCAGCCCTGTTGAGTTCTGTAGTTTGGTTTGGTGGTGGTGGGTAGTAGCAAGAGTGGTACAGAGCAGCAGAACTGGGAGAAAATTATGGATGGATAAAAAAGGCCAGAGGACCAACAGACAGTAAGATTTAAAATAAAAAAAGCTGCAGAAGCTGATATGTCCTAAGGACAAATTGCGTATCAAAAGTAAGATGTGTGTCTAGACTGTATTAGCAATCGTGTGAATACCAGAACTAATTAGACCTGGTTTTCAACAGACTCTTCTGTCATCATTGTTTTGGCATTTAGCTTAAGAAGCCAGACTTATGTCATTCTTTGTCCTGTTTTTGATATAAAAGGCTACCCCATTTAGATAGGCTATTTTGATCACTTCAGTCACCACAGCTTACAGCTCCAAGGAGAAAACCTAACAGTGCTGAAATTATTTGGCCTTGCTGGTGCTTTTAGGTCTGTTAACCCTAGATCAGAAGACGGGTAAACAGCTAAGACCACCTTGAGGCGGTTGAAGGCTCTGGGACTCTCACTTACGGTGGAGCTCTTGGTCAGGCTAGAAAAATGTCAGAGAACCCACTGAAGAGTAATATTTAATGCTAAGGTCTTGAGGGTCGTCTTACCCTTCTTCAGAAGAAACCTTAACCTTTCTGCTGAGGGGCATGTTGCTGTTTTGGAAGTGTCTTCTCTCTGAGCTAGCGAGAGCATTCCCTGTACTTTTGAAAACATCTCTGCTCCCAAAAGACCACGAGGGAAGCACAGGCACTCCAGGATAACTGTATGGAGGTAGGAAGAGAGAGCTGCAGTGTAAAGGAAGACGGAGTGGGATGCCTGGAGGCTGTGACCTACCTAAGCATTTGCTGGTTGCGTGTTATCATTGGAAATCCATATAATCTGTTTGCTGTGCTTTTTATTCTGTTTTTGCCTGACGTGTCAGTAGGATAATGAATATGGCATGAGTTTTGACTGCTTGTGATGGGGCTGGCAGGGCTGGGGGTGTATAGGGAGGAAACTTTCCAGTTTTGGATCTGGCCTGAAACACTGAGGTAATAGTTTTGCATGGTAATAGTTTTGCATGTGGGTATCTTATTTGAAAATCTTGACGCCTTGCAAATGAAAGGGCTTTGGACTGAAGGATCTAGTTCTGAACCTGAATGCTATCATATTTGTGTGGTTTTCATTTTGTTTGTAAAGATGGTGGCTTTATTAGGAATGTTAAAGAAGCCTCTGAAAGTCATGATGCCTATTAAATATGCTCAGGCAAATATGAACATGCTAGGACAAATATTTACAGCTAAAGTTTACATGCTTAAATTATAGAAATTAATGGCATAGTACTTGAGTGTACATCTGCAAACACATAGTGTTCACCTCATACAGTAATACTAAATTTTACCATTTTCTGAAGTCTATGAATTTATATATGTAAATTGAACTCGATATTTAAGTCAAAACCTATATTTGTGAATTTAAATAGAAGTGCTTAGAAAATACAATGTACTTCTTGCTCAAACATGTTGTTACCTTTAAAAGTAGATATTTGAATTGCTGTTGACAAAGACCTCAGTTTACTATGGGACACTTTATGAAAGAACTTTATGGACTTAATCTAGTACACACAAAAATGCCATTGCAATAACAGGGTTTTTTTATGACTGTCAAAATCTGGCTGGAGGGAGATGGTGATAAGTAGGAGAGATTTTATTATGAGTGCTTGTGCTTTACCTGCCCTTTGGAGAACTGCTACATTCTTCATCTGTTGAGGGTGGAGCCTGCCTTGTGAGCTTCAGAGTCAGGAAAGCAAACTTGAAAAGAGAATACAGACTGGCTTTTTCCAATCTTCAAATGAAACAAACCCCCGCCTCCTACTGAATTAAAATTAAATATACTCCGTCTCATATTCTGTCTGAGCCCACAGGCAAAGATACTTTATTTTGCCACTTGTCTAGTCTTGTAAATACTTTGTTTCAGAATTTATCTGAAATCATTAACAGTCTAGCATCATTATTTGTGGAATTCTTATAGGTGCAACTTCTGATTTTCCGTATCAAGTTTTATTGTTTGATTCACAGATTTCAGCAGATTTTTTTTATTAGGAAAAAACCTGAACATCAAATATTTCTTAACTGTGATTTAATAAGATGTATATACACGTGAAAACTATGGGGAGACTTTTTTTTTTAAACTTGTTTAGCAATACACTTAAAATTGAGGAACAGTGTTCCTTAGCACTTTGCTATAAAGTAGCATTGTACTAAAAGTCTTTTTTCCTAGCTTTTCTGGTTTTGCTCATCTGAAAATAAAAATTCTGATATTGCAGCCTGAAAACAAATAATGTGCATTGTTTGCAAGGTACAATACAGAGGAAACACAAGTTGCCAAAACAGTATACTGTGTTACTTCAGGTCTCATGGGGAAAGTGAAATAATATCCTGAAGTCCATCTGTTATAACTGCTACATTTATTGCTGACGGTTAAATAACTATTGAAAGAACTTCACTAACCAAGAGGGAGGTGTGTTTCTGGGTGAGATGTTACTCCATCATTTAAAAGCTCCATTCAAAACCTATGTGAAAAGGGAGAACAAGCAGGTGTTGTCATGAGATGAGGTGCTGTGACTTCAAGATGCTGATGCTGAGTTTCTCTGCAAGCTCCTGTGTTTTGCCTTTCGAGTCTGGTAGAAGTCAAAGGCTGTGCAGGATCTCTGTCTTGATGTGACCCTGCCTGGGTCCTCAACAAGTCCAGTAACCAGTTGCTTCCGTGAGGGCACCCTCAGGGACAGCTTCTCATCCCTCTTCTCTAGTGCACACACAAGGGGCATCTTCTTACAGCCACATTTAGGACTTCTGGGGTCTCTTCATGCTGTCCAAGCCCTTTCATCTAATGCAAATGGGCCTGTGGGTCAGGAGGATAAGGGAAAGGGTGCTGTGAAGTTATCACTGAGAACTGAAGGTTTCCAGCTACAGCTGAGCAAACTCTGTAAGCACGTGAGCTGCCTTTCACTGTGACAGGAAGACTGTTCTGTAATGCACTGTTGAAGCAGGGCCTTGTAGAAGATCCTTATTGATTCGTGGCGTGTTTGAATGCTGGAAAAGAAAGTATTTGCAGTGCTTTTTATATAAATATTATTTCATTAATGTGGTTCAGTAAAATCCCTGCAAATTCTAGAGAAGATCATGTGTTCAACAAGTTGTTCTTCAGCATCTATCTATCAATAGAAAACCTTCAGTAAGGTAACAGGTTGTTGCTCCACAGTAACAGAAAAATTGCTAAAGTGTTTAATTAACAAAAGAAATATTTTCCAGTACTTTTCTTTTTCTTTCTATGTCTAAAATGCTGTAGATTTATTTAACATGACAGAAAATTGAACTCATATGGCTTGAAAACGTAGTTAGATGCATTACAGAACCTAATTATCACTGAGTGGGGGAAGTGGGAATGAAGTACTAGACATTTCTAGAAAGTTTTAGTTAATGCATGCATCGTGTGTGTACGTGTGTTAGGGAAGCACTGGCTTTAAAAAAAAAAGTCAGCAGTATTATATGCATGGTTTGTCTGTCACTAAATACTGTTGGATCATTTACTTGGAGAGTGTTTGAACAGCTTTTTGAAGGTAGCCCAACAGGCATGAATGCATAGTTGTTTGGGTTTTTTTAAAGTTAGCAGGAGTTGGAAATTTACTTCCCTTAGCTTTTATGAAAATCTCAGTATTCATTTAAAAACCTTCCATCATATGAAGCCAGGAGTTAGGTTAGAAGGGTGAGAAGACGGGGGGAAAGAAGGAAACATTACCGGTTCTTCCTCTGCTGTGATGGGGCAGACTGCAAGTGTGGATAACCCTCACCTTTTGATTTGTTTCCACAGGACTGTGGTGTTCCAGAGGTAGAGTTCTGCCTGGCAGCTGGTAGTACAGAGGGACTTCCTATCTGCATACAAAGTGCAGTTCCCAATTTAGAAGAACTGGATGTTGAGAAAAACCCTTATATAAGTGTCAAATCAGGAATGTGAGTACTGAACCCTTTTAATAGCATTTTGCCAGCAGGTAGAGGGGTAACATCATGGGATGAAAGTCAGTCAGCAATAGGAACAATATTTGGGTTTTTTTGCTACAAATCAGTTAACATATATTAGATATTCCCAGCTCTACACTTCAGCATTGTGGTATGCAGGCTCCTAGCAGTGGAACCAAATTTTTGAAGGCATTTTCCCTCTAGTTGCTGGCAGAAGTCTCCTATAATTCCATCTTTGAGTAGCTTTATAAATAGAAGAAGCAGCTCAGCAATCATTAGCTTTTAGTTCATTGGAGAATAGATACTGTCTCCCTAGTGATGCATCCTGTTATAGCTATAACACTATGTCTGAATACCAGAAAACTAATATTACCTCATCCAAGCATTCTGCAAGCTACAGCCATATCCTGGCTTTCTGGAGAGAGGTGATGCAATATGATACAGGCCCCTCAGTAGCCCAGGATTTTCCTGTATTGAGCAGAATAGTCTGTTTCCTGGGGTAAACGGCCAGCACTTCACAGTTCCTGAAGTCTGGGAATTCTGTGCCTCTTACAAATCATTACAGAATGACATTAGCTGTTCTGTTAGAGTCTTGTGTTTGCCTTTCCATGTGAGCCAAGCCTCCCTTCCTGTGATCTCACAGTATGCGCGTGAAGCTTGAAGTGGTGAAGGAATAAAAAAAATGAAGTTTTGTCTTAGTTTTGATAGAACTTAGTCTAACTTTTAACTGCTTGTAGTCTCTGTGTGTAGCTTTAAGAAAGTAATTTTCCATATGGCTCAATGCCTCTTCCTCCATTCCTTATTTGGTGTACTAACCCTGTGTCCAACTTCTACATTCAGCTTTCTTTCTGATTTAAGAGTCTGAAGGAGTCTCAGTATTTTTAATCTTCATGTTTAAATTACGACAGCCTGCTTTCCAAATGAGTGCTGTAAATGATAATATTTTAGTAATTTCCACTGAAAAAAACGAGTGGGATTGATGTTAGAAGCCTTTTAAATTCCTAAGGTAGCAATCGTAGGTAAAATTTGATGCAAGTGTCTCGTCCTCAGTACTTGCATTGGTTTTGTACACTATAGTGTAACAAACTGGCTTCTTAAAGTAAATGAACAAGTTGGTAATTTTCTGCTCTTTCATTCATATTTAGCTTGGATTGAGAAAAAGTATCTGAGATCTTCTTAGTACTGATGTTGCCAGTGTATTTAAATAGAGCATGGTTTTAATGTGCTGGCAGTATCTAAAACACATTGTCTAGCTCTGATGAATACAAAAAGAAAAATAATTTTAATAAGATCATTGTATTTGTAATGTATCTGATGATACCAGTAACTCCTTTATCCTTATTGTTATAGGTGGCTTGCTTATTCAGACTTTAATTACAAGGGAGAGATGAAGGTTTTGGAGGAAGAATGTGATTCACCATCTGAAATTCCTTCAGCAGATGTGAAATCTCTGCGTCCCTTAAAAATGGTGAGGACTTCACAATTCCCTAGTAGGTCATGTGTCTTCCTTTTCCTACTGTTGCTCTCCCAAAGGTTTTGATCTAAGTATAACTTAGGTTCTAACATCCTTTCAGAGTTAATCCTTAAACATGTAACACTCCTGTCGCACCACGGTGCGTTTGCAGTGTTGTAATGGCACAGCATTCACTCGTTCAGGGCTTGCTGGGCTCCTGCATCTGCTCAAGTAAGAACATATAGTCAGAGGGAGTGCCTAATTCACTAGGACATCTTCCTGGGGAACTGCTGTTGTCGAGGGGAGATCAAATAAGACAGAACTGAAAGACTCGTAATTATATTACAACCAACACCAATTCATTAACTAAAAAGGCTCTTCAGAGGTTTTTGATTTTCTTTTTGTAATAGTACAGCTACAGTCTGCTGCAGATGGAAGACCAGGTGAGGAGTTTTCAGTATTACTGAAAAATACCCAGTAGTATTCCTGTGACCACAGATTGCAGAAAAATCTTGGGAGGTGCAGCTCATTCTTGTTTTGATAGACAGCATGTAGATCTAAATATGAAAGAGATGTGGAAGGGTATGACACATAATTCTACTGTATACATAACAAGTCCACAGAAAGAGAGTTTAAGAGCCACAAAGAAGTAAGACATACCAGCTGTCTTTTTAGTCGCTCACGGTAGGTAGGTGTCTTATTCCTCCACAGAACATCATTTACTAACATTTCCAGAGAAAACGCATTTGTTGTCTTTGCTCTTTGACCATAGACATGAATATGTCAGCCTATATTTTCTGTCTCTTCTATGGTTTCTTAGTGTTTCATCATTTGTGCTTAAGAAACTTGAAATATATACCACACAGCTTTAAAAGTTACATTTTAAAAATCGGTCAATGTAAATTAGTTAAAAAACACAAAGTAAATATTTGCTTTAGAGTGCTAATAGACAATGAATGAATATTTTAAAATTGCTTGCACCCTACAGGCTTGTCAATGCACTGATTTTGTTTGTAGGTCAGGTGTATAAAGTCCCTGGCCTTTATGAATTATTAGAGTATTTAAACTAGTTTTTGATTTGGCCAACGCTGAAAATGGCGAGTATAATTACAAAGACTTCATGCTCTGATAGTACTGTAAAATACATGACAAAGCATAACTTTGTTTTACATAAATACCTTTTTTTTTTTTTCCTCATCTTTTTTTAGGGTGGACTAAAGGTGCAAATGCCGATGAATGTCAAGGTAAGCACTGAGGACACTGAGAATAAAATATGAGCACACTGGAAATAAAAAACCTTTATTTAGACTATTTTCTTTTTGTTGGGTATGTGATGTTTGATTAAGTGTTCAGTGTTTACTGCTGAAGGAAAAGGGGTCAGGAGAGATTTTCCATTTAACATACCAAGTTTAAGGAAAAAAAAGTGGGAGGGTGGGTGGGGAGGAAGAGGGCAGGAATAGGACCCTTCCTTCCTATACCTGATCCCAATACAAGAGTCATGAGTGAGACCATGACCCTTCTGTGATTTAAGGAGCAGAAAGCTAATCCAGAGTTATTGCTCCTTTTCCCTTCTTTTTCTAGTTCTCCACAAAAATGCTAATGCTTTAGGTAACTTAATTATACAAATGCATGCAAGGCTCAGGAGTTTTTCTAATAAATATTGCAATAAATATTAATACTATTGATAGCTGATCTGTGTGGTTTGGCAGATGAGGAATCCAGAGGGTGTGTTAACTGCAGTAACTGAAACAACTTCAGCAAAGTACAGAGAAAGACCTCTTGTCTACTTTTGAGGGGTCTAGCTCAGTGTGTCTAGCTGTGACCAGGTAGGATTCACTGCAGGCTAATACACGCTGCCTAGGCATAGGATTACAGGATAAATCACAGTCTCATAGCTCCAGAGTGCATTTATGTATATAGAATTGTGTGAATAAGTATCCTTCTGTGGAAATGTCTGCAAATAGCATGACAAGCCTATCTAAATTCAAACAGGGTCTCTTCAGCTTCAAGGGCACTCAAGAATCAGAAGGGCTGGGGAATGCAACCCTGAGTTTTCTTCATAGTGGTGGCTTGTTGGAGAGGGAGGACACGGTGTCTTCCACATACTGTAGCAATACACACCCCCAGACTTTCAAATTACTATTCAGGGCATACTCAGGGCATTGTTCCAACATGTTTTCTAGATAATAATATATGAGAAAACTCACTTCAGGGGATGGTCCAAAGAGTTTTCAGAGAACATCGGTTCTGTCCCAGCTCTGTTTGGTAATGAAGAGGAGTTTCAGGAAATTGGATCAATACGTGTAATTGGTGGAGTGTAAGTATGTTTCACTTTTGTATTTATTTACTTTAAAATAGGAAATTGTAACTAAATGCTAAGAAGTGCTAAGGGGTGTTTAGAATCTCTCACTAAAATATTTTGAAAATAAAGGAATATTTATTTCTCTTGTCAATTATCAGCCTTGGATAAAACAACCTCTCCATATGGCTTATTTATCTAAGGGGATATAGGAGGGTAAAACTAAGTATGTGAGAGGCGTGAAGTTGGTGTTTACCATTTGGATGCCAATAAACTAGGCCACTTTGTTCCTTAATGACAGCATTCACACAGAGCTTTAATTTGTATTGCTTTATGCTTCTTATCGTCTCTATTTAAATGACCTTAGGTAGGTGTGGTTAGTCTTCAATTTGACATTTTAATGCCTCTGAAATCTGTGAACTGTTTTTATTGTCTTAATGGTTTTCCTTTGCCACCTGTTGCACGTTATCTGGAATTAAGAATCCACCCTTATTTTCCTTCATTGAGGCCTCAGATTGATTCTCTGTTGCTGGGAAACACAGTCTTTGGGTGGACTGCTCATGAGGTAGGCTCAGGTCCAGCTATTCTAGAGAGCTACCAACCCCACGTATTGTTCTTTCAACCTCTCTCAAGGCCCAGCAGGGTAGGGCTGTTTGAAAGCATGCGGGATGGTTGCTTCTGCCAAAGAGCTTAGCAATGAAATAGTTTTCAGAAACATTTTTTTTCTTAGGGGATTTCAATGTTAATACTTCAATATAAAGATTCAGTAACATACATCCTTTCAGGCTGTCATCAGAATCTTGCAAGCACTAAATTCAAAATAAACGTGATTGTGAATACTCACATAATCTATTCATACATTACGTATTAAGCTATCTGGAAAGCCTCAAATTACTAAAAATCATCCTTCCTTCTGTTGCGGCTGCTTTTATTTTTAATACTGCGTTAACTTAACCAGCTGAAGTAATGTAAACTAAATGATACTGAAAGTAAAGCTACCCCTGCCTGCCAAATTTCAATGCCGACAATTTATACAGCAGTTCTAATACTTACAAGGGAGTTTTAATGAAAGAAATGCTTACAAGAAAGAAAAAAGGAGGGGGAAGCACTTTTTCAAACTAGGATCCATTAGAGCTTTCAAAGTTGATGTGGAAATGCCTTCTTCTAATCGAGCCTTATCTATTTGTTCAAAATACTTTAAAATTGTTATTCCCTTAGTGCTAAAATATATTCTATGTGCAATATATTGTATATATTCAATTCATTTGTCTATTCATATATATGTTTGTAGATTCAAGCAGGAAACAATATAAGCAGGTGAAATTTTGTTCTGCTGAAATCTATCACCAGCTCCAGCAAGGGTAGAATCTCGTCATTTATAAATACACTGAAGAGATCTACTGCTTGGTTTTTCTCATTGACAATTGGTGGCTTACGGTGTTTTGGCCACTCGATGCGTACTAGCCTCAGTAGTACCAAATAGGAACGAGAGGAAATGGGTTCAAGTTATGTCAGACGAGGTTTAGATTAGATATTAGGAAAAATTTTTTCACTGAAAGGGTTGTTAAACATTGGAATAGGCTACCCAGGGAGGTGGTGGATTCACCATCCCTGGAGGTGTTAAAAAAAAGGGTAGATGTAGTACTTGGGAACATGGTTTAGAAGTGGTTTTGTCAGGGTAGGTTAATGGTTGGACTTGATGATCTTAAACGTCCCTTCCAACCTCAGCAATTCTATGGTTCTATGAAATATTGGTATTGGGAATATGGCAGACTGAGAGGAGGTACGTGGAGAAGCATTACACAAATAAACTGCTGTTGGAGAAAAAAATCACATGGTGGTATTTTGATCCACAAAGAACCCTTCATGAGTGCCTGTTGTGTTTTCAAACAAGCATTGCTTTGTTTTTTAGCTGAGTCTGTGATACTCATCTTAGTGTTCTAAGGATGTTCTCTTCCCCTTTTATTTGTTATGTCAAATCATGTGTGCAGTTGTTCTGCTTTTAGTTATTTCTCTTTCTTTTGTTGTGTGGTTGCTGTAGATGGGTTGCCTATGATAAGGAACGCTACAAAGGCCGTCAGTACTTGCTGGAGGAGGGAGATTATGAAGACAGACACTCATGGGGGGGAACTGACAGTGTCCTCCTGTCTTTTCGGTTCCTTCAGGCTGTAAGTACTTTTATGAATTTCACACAAATTATGCACAGTTCTGTACATAAAGAGGAAGGTTATTCTTCGTATATGGTACAGCTGGCTTGGGTTTAGTCATTCCATTTTTGCCCGAGTTCACTCTCATTCTTTTCCTACTTGCTGAAATTTAGACTGCACTGTACACATTGTAAAGCAGAAGCAGGTTCTAAATAGCCTTTGTAAAGTTCATACAAAGAATGTATCATGCAGAATTCCTTGTCTACCTGCCAGATTTTCCAAGTATCTCACTTCGGCACTTCAAGCTGTTTGAATCTCTAGAACAGAATTTTCTTAAGTTTAACATGCGTAAGTGTACAGTGTAGTTCTTTATTAAAATAAAAATAGCTTTTCAACACAACAGCTGTTGCAAGCCTTAAAACAGCATTACCCTCTGTCTCTGTGATTTTTGTGCCAGAAAATTTTGGCAGCAAAAATAATCATGGTGAAAAAATCCCTGCTACTAAAATGTGTTTAGTGATGAAATAATAAGTAACAATAAAAACTATAGCAGAGACCAGTATTGGAAGCAAAGTTAGACTTTTCAGTGATGGGGAAACACGAGATTAGAACTTCTTTATATTTTCCTTTGGGTTTGGGTTTTTTTGTTTGTTTGGGGGTTTGAGGATTTTTTGTTATAAAAGGAACTCCGTGAGCTCTAAATACAGCTGCAAAGACTGGCTTCTTTTGAGAATTAGATTGTTCACTCTGAGATTACTCAGTCTTGTATACTCAGATTACTCATCTCCTCATCTGAGGAGATGTGATATTCCTAAGACAGAAATTTTGTGAAGTTTGAAGATAGGCATTTCAGGCAAACTCGTTGTCTCAACAGTCATTATTAAAAAAAAAAAAAAAGGCGGCTAATACAAAACCAAAGAGGCCATGCTTAAATACACAATTTGCAGGTTTGATTTTTATGAAAGGCACATAGGAAAAGCTGTATTTATAATCAGAATCTATCATGTAACTTAAAATAAATATAGGAGAATTGAAGAACTGAATTGAAGAAAAATGTTATATGTTAAATGAATAATTTATTTTCAGGTTTCTGGGAAAAACAGGAATTTCCTTCTAACTCCTCATTTGCAATGTGCAGAATCCTACTCAGTTACTAACTAATCTTAGTTTTTCTTTCCTTTCAAGCTATACATAGGATACTTGAGTAACTTCAGTTGATCTTTATAAGCCGTCCTCTTGGCAAAGGACATAATTATGAGCTTAAAATTGTGCACGTGCCTAGCAGGAATGACCTTCCACGTGTATGCATGTATTTGACTCACACCTAGAACAGTCAGGATGCTCAAGTCATTCACATTTTAAAAGCATGTATAATTCGCACTCATATATCAACATACAACATTCAAATTGGCATATAAATATATATCAATATGTAGGTATTGATAATAGAAGTGTAAGTAATACCTTTCCTTAAATTGTAGCATAAATAAAGGCAATGAGCTAGTTGCCAATAAAATGACTAATGGCACTGGAATTTTGTTGTTCGGCTTGACCAACAGATTGCCTGCCTCTCTGATGTGCAGTACATAGCTCAGTGTTCAGGCTTGCCATATGCTCCCTTCATGACTTTGTATATGATACTTAAGGTCAGGATTTTAAAAACATTTTAGTACCAAACTCTTGTTTTCAAGAGGACCTGGGCAAAAATCCAAAACTAGTTGTGCGTGCTTAAGGCCCCTCACTGCACAGCAAATGTACTAGCTCTTCGGTATAATCTCAGAAATTCTGTCAGGAGAAGCGCGGTAAAGGTGATGGTCTCGGACTCTGTGGGTGTGTTCCTGGATATCAGATCTTTGCTGCTCTTCCCTAGAAATTCTGGTTTAGTCAGATGAATTCAAGAGTCTCTGTAGAAGATTTGTGAAATATAGCTAAGTTGCATTATTCATGGTCAGCTTAGGTAAGGAGTGGGGCTGGACATTGACCCTGCTTTTCATATGTACTCACCGGTGTGGTCTCATGTAGGGGCCAATCCAGCTAGACTTTTTTTTTTCTCGGGCATGACACCAGGTGACCTTGACTGTGTTGGCTTTAGGGCCAGCCCAGACCTGAAAACAATTTAGCCTGGCACACACGGCATGAAGCTGAGGCTAATGAACCCTGTGTACCTGAGTCAGCTCCAGGCAGAGTCGGATCAAATGTCTTTGTGCTCTGCTCCCAAAGCAGGGAGGATGGTGTAGAAGCACGTAAATGGCTCTGTCAAGAGCCAGGTTGGGTACGGTGTGCCTCGTTAGCCTGTGTCAGTACCAGCTCTGTCAGTGTAGCTTAGTGCTATGCAAAGCTATTCAGATGCTCCTGCGCCACGACGCTCAACATGACACGTTCCACCAGAGCTTATTAACGCTAGGGAAATCCAGCCCGTGTTTCTGTACAGATATCAGTGACTGCAGTTGAGCTGAGGCATGAATTTAATTTCCTGACAAATCAGAAAGGTTAGATGTCGCACACAAAAGAGGGATTGTTGAAAGTCACCCCTCCCCACCCACTGGTGAAGATGTACATGCATAGAGGAGTACTGCAAGAGCTTTCAGGTTTTGTCTGTCTTAAATATCTCTGCTGTGAACAATCACAAGCTCTAATGTGGGGATTCAGGGAGTGTTTTGAAAGCAGAGATAGAAAGGACTTGTAGAATTGTATTGTCTAGTGTACTGCCAGCTCTGTTATCAGCACCTATATTGGACACATTTGGAGTCAAATACAGGGCTTGTTCCAGAGGACAGACAGCAGTTTGTACTGTGTGCTGGTTTGGGGGACATTTGCATTTGCTTCTTTTCTGCACTGTCAAATGAGTCCATGAAGCTGGGGTTTGCCCATGCTGTTGTGATCAGGGGAAGAGTGACGCTTCTGAGACTCTTGCAGTGGAGCAGAGTATGTAGCCTTTGGAGCTTTCCCACTAATATTTTCAAGTCTAAAATGATTTGCCTTGGTCTGAAAGCCTGTTACTAAGTATTTCTCCTATTGCTTATTGTAAGAGAAGCTGTAATGAAAATTTAGGGAGGGAAAAATGATGACTGAATTTGAAACGTTTTAAATGTAGTCACAGTTGTGGATGTATTTCAGTATTTTAAATTTAATCAATGAAATTATGTGCAGATTTGATCTAAATGTCTTTTCAGGAACTCTGAGAAAGTTCTTGCTTTAGGACTGTTAAGCTGGTTTTTATTTGCACTAAAACTGTACTAGTTTTTTTTATTTTTTTTTTCAAAAGTAGTCTGAAGCTGCAGTTGTTCATGATGATTTTGCCAAAGGCTTGTTAGCCTTTTCTCTTGCTTGCAAGATTTACTTATTTCCAAATTACTGGATGTCTCAGAAACACTGAAATTGAACTGAGTTCATGCTTTTTGGTAAAAGTTAAAGGAATAAAGTGAATGGATTGTTGTTTTCTGTTTTCCCAAGCAGTGACTGAACAGTGTGCTTAAAATTGCTAAGTGGTTAAAAAGTTGGAGATTTGAAACCCAAATTCAAATAATCTGAAGCTGTGCAAGTAATCGGGTCAAGCAACTATGCTAGCTGAAAGCATAAAGCAGTGTCACACAGCTGTGTAAGAGAGAACATGACAGTCTCATGCAGGATTGATTTTATAGCTATAGTGATTAGTCATACAATACATGTATCCAAAAACTGCAAATCTCTTGTGCTGGAAAGGAGATCTTGCCCAGTCTTTTCCCCTCCATGATTATTGCCTTGTTGCTGGGAAGGGATGAGGAGGGAGAACTTGAAGTAAAAGACTATAGTTGTGGTAGTGCTTCAAGCAGTCGTTTGTGAAGCTGTTGGAAGATCAATGCTAAATCCCCGACCCTTCTCTTTACCTCGCAAGTGACTTTGGACTCTCAGTCATCCTCGTAGAGGAAAGGATGGTGCTGAGGGGCAGCAGGTTCTTCCCCTTTTCAGTGGAAACCACTGAAGGCCATGTCAGATTGCCAGGCTTCCAGCTATAGGCACTTAGACACCAAAATACCCCATAAAGATCCACACAAGGGACCCAAGTCCCTTCACAGCTATATAAAACACTGTCTTTCAGGCTACAACTTTTTTGCAAAATGTTTTATGTTGTGAAGTGTCACTGAGCTGTGACAACGTGTCTTCTAACTCCTGTGTTGCCTCTTAGGATTTCATAGAGTCATCAGTGTCACTTTTTCAGTCTGATGATGAAGATGGAAAAGCATTAGACATCATCAATGAAGAAATCCCTGATTTGGAGCAGGCTGGATTTGGCCCAGAGACAAGGTCGATTCTTGTGAGAAGTGGAGTGTAAGTCTACTGAAATATATGTATATAAGTATTTTTGTGCACAGTTGGGTTTGGGTACATCTTTTGACAAAATGTATTTCAGATGATACAGATGGTAAACAATTGGGGGAGAACAATGGTTCTTTCATTTTCCTTGGTAAATGGAAGAAAACAAAATCTTAGTTTTCTCTAAATCTCATGCCTACACCTTGATTTGGATCTGGGCATTCTTGTTACTAGAGAAAGCTTGTGATGTTTCTCCAGAGGTCACACAGACCGTAGTTTCATGATGCAGGAGCTTTGGCAGTAGTACAGAAGAGGGATTTTAGGTATGTTAGGAGTTGGGGATGCCTTTTGGGACAGATGGAGCCTGTACAGAAAGGATGAGCTGTGCCTTATTCGTAATAAAGTCAGGCTGCTGGCACTGACAATTAAAACTTTTTAGAGAACTATTTAAACTAAAAGCAGGGGTTTAACTCAAAAAGTGTGGAAGAGTACCTGGTTCAAGCTGATACAGCCTACAGGGTGGACTTGGCTAACTTTCGGTGGGCATATATGAAGTCCAGGAGGAAGATAAACAGCACAATTGCAATAGATAAGGAAGGTAAATTAGACAGTCTGCAGTGTCTGTTGACAGACGCATGCAGTGTTAACTGGTGGAGCAAGGACAAAACTTAAAAGTGTGAGAAGCCTAAAAAATAGTGTGGGGAAACTAGAATGCTTGGCATGAAGTAACAGCTCTGATATAGCAGATACTGCAGAGATTCACAGGAGGGATAAGAAGAGGAGCTACCAACTCTGTAGGAATGATAGAGTAGGCTATTATAGGCAAGGGAGTGGTACTGTACATGAATGACAACAAGTGCTAAAACATAAAATACGCTATGGGAAAAGAGCACTATGGAATCATGTGGGTGGAAATTCCAGACTTCAATAGTAATTTTAAAAGTGCGGTATTAACATTGTCATACCTACCATAATGGTGATGGTGATTAGGGGTCAGCAACTGTTAAGTGAGACTAAAAAAGCTTCAAACTTAGGACATAGTGGGGGATTTAAACTGTACACATAGAGACTGGATATTAGTGTCTCATGAGGATGAGGAACAAGGATGAAAGGCTGGTACTGAATTGGAGAAGAGGTGGCTGAGGAGAGGTATGAATGAGATCTTCAAAATCCTGAAGGTGGTAGACAAGCAGCATTCAGAATCCTGCATGACAGCAGTTGGGGGATGCTTTACAGAACTAGCTGAAGATTGCTTTAAAACAGATTTAGAGGTGGGGAGCAAAAAGCCCTTCTTATACCAGAGGCAGTGAATTTCTGGAACTTGCTGCTGAAGGAGGCTGTGGTAGCAGATGGCACCAGGAGGTTTAAAAAAGCATTAGACAAATTAATGACAAACAGATTCATAAATGGGTGCTAAAAGGACTAGGAAAGAATAGAATGCTTAGCATGAGATATCCCTAATATAAGAGACCAGGGTGCTGGGTGACTAAGGAACGCACCACTAAAAGTGGCTAAGTTAGTGGCATCTCCCTAACTAGCTCCATTTACTTCTGCCACTGCCAAAGAGTGTGTACAGGGCTAGAGGCACCCTCTGTCTCATGTAGTTGGTGGTTTCTTTCTTCTTAAATTGCAACAGGGAAAGCAGGGTGGGAGAAGCTTGAACTGCCAATCATTGCAAGTTTTTGCTTTATCTCATCTTGTCAAGGCTTCCTCATTTACTTCTCTTTCTTCTTACACCATTTTTCTTAAATCCAACTGGAAAAGTTGGAAGAAAGACCTGTCTGATGGAGGGGTGCTGAACAGGTAAAGATTCCACTGAGAGAGATTCAAAAACTTGTCAGTTAAGTGTCTTTCCTCTGGGCTTCAAAGCAAGGCATCATTTCGTGCTGAATGTGTATTTGATAGAAAGGCAGAGACCTGAAGTTGTATGTTTGTCAAAGTAGTGTTTGCGAAGTAAAAGCAGAAAATCAAGCGTGTTACAATTACGTGCCTCTCATTTGGTTTAATGTTACGCTGTCTCTCAGATGGACACTGAGAAAACTCCAAAGAAAATTGCTCCATTTAACTTGTTAGTATTTACATCAAACTACACAGAAAAACATGATGTTTTCAGTTTATTTCAGTTTAATTTTTGTGTCATTCTCCAGGTGGGTCGCATATCAGCAGAAATATTTCTGTGGAGAACAATATGTATTGGAGAAAGGAAAATACAAATGTTTCTTTGACTGGGGAGGATCTAGTAAAATCATCATGTCAATTCGACCTATTAAGTTGGTGAGTTACCAGAACTTGTTAAGGGGAAAACTTAAAAGAAATGAGAGCTTTGGAGTTCAGAGCATACAGTAATGTTATAATGTGGGCTGTGCTGTTTAATCTATTTGTCTACTTACTTGGAAACAATTTAAAGACCCTGGTGAATGACATAATGAGTCTGTTCAAGATGGAGACTGAAATGGACGCTCTGGATCTTTCAGTTGGTTGAGAAGGTTGTCAGGGACACCTCATAAGAACAACTTCCCTTTGGCAGGCTGCATTCATGGAAACAATAAACTGGCCTGGAAAGATTGATTTGCCTTGAAACATAGTAATTTATAATGCCAATTCATAGTGGATATAAAAATACTTGAGAATTTATCTGGCCCATATTGGTTTTGTATAATAGAGGTCTGATTATTTTATTTTCTTATTTTTATGCTAAAATATTTGTAATACGTATAGTGAATAAAGATAGGAAATGTTTTAATTTGTTATTAAATCCAAGGTAGTGCAACTTGCCCAAATAGATTAGTGGTAGAACTGTCAAAACCCTAATGCAAAACAAAGACAATCCTCAGTAATAAGTATATAATAAATGATACTACTGCACTGAAAACAGGAAAGGAACATTTAACTTTATTTTGAAGAGCACGTGTTGAAAGAGGTGTCATGGTCTTCTGTTGTTTTTTTAATTCTGTCTTTTTTCAAGAAATAGACTCAAAAATAAATACAGAGACATTGACATGGGTTCTAATCCACACTATATGAACTAATTAATGCTGATGCAAGTTCTCTGTGTGGAAAGGCACTGAACAGTCAGGCAGGTAGTTGTGAGCTTACAGGCAGCGGATGGCAGAGGCGGGGGAAGAGAATTGTGCCAAGAGCCTGGGAAGTGTGTTTTTCTGTGCTTTTGAGTTCATAATTAACAAATTTCAGGAACTTGACATGTCTTCTAGGAAATTAATTGTAATTAATTTTATTTATTTATGTGCATGTGTATATATCTATTATTGCAGGAACCGCTTGGAACGAATGAGCCTCCACATTTGGTATGTTGACATTATATAACAGTCTCTAGTACTAAACTACATTTAATAATTAAATACAGGTAATCTTGAATATCATGCTTTGTTACTTCAGGTGATACCTCAATATTATCATGTCCATACAGCAGACCACTGATGGAGGAAACTGGTAGATGTATAAAGGTTAAGTTTGCTGATGTTCTGCTCTTTGCTTTATTCCACATCATACCCTTGAGTATTCTGTCCTCAAAAATGCAAGCAGTTCAGTAGGTTTTGAGTGACTTTGGATCTCTAAAGCTATTTATTTTCCTCTTCTTCCTGTTTCTGGAAACTTGCTATCACATACATTCATCCTTCTCTTTGTGGCAGATTTTCTTTCCATTGTTTTGCGTTGTCTCTGGTTTGTCACTATCTTGTTCACGTATGAGGTGAAGAATAAAGTATAAACTGCAGAAAATTGAACTGCACTCTTCAAGCCTACAGATGTGTCAACAGAAGAAGTTGGGGTTTTAGTCTAGTCTTCAGTCTTTGTAGTCTGTTTCTCATTGTCTCCCAAGCATATCTAGATGCTCCTTAAGGAGTAGGCACCACTTGCTCCATGCTTCCCTTTTCCTCACAGTAACATATGACCTTAAGTGAGCACATCCTGATTATAATAAATCTATGATAAATCTCTTCTATTATATGTTCTGATGATTCCCTCCAAAGTTATGTCTAACTTGGTGACAACTTATAAAGAGAAGGTGTTCCCTATAATTCTCTTTTAGTCTTAAGAATGAGTTAGCTTAGGGTTTTACACTTTTGGTCCTTATCTTAAAAGTTTATGTTCCATTAGTGTACCTTTGTGATATCTTTCTGAAACAAAAACCTGTTCTAAGTGTTTGTGCTCATCACCAAGCATGGTCTGTGTCTCCCGCAATGTTCTGTCCCAACAGGACTCTCCTCCCTTCCTGTGTTAGTTGTTTGACTTCTCTTTTTCTGTCCTGGAGTGTGCTGCTAGCATGAGTGATGACCTAAGTGGTTATATTCCTCTCTCTATGACATGCTTTTAATTAAGCAAATTTGGAAAACTTTATTTCAAGAAACATCACATTTTTTCAGACAAAAGAGGCTTTAGAGTTCAATGGTTCTGTTTCAGAAAACTTAAGTATTTTGTCATCTGGACACAATCTTGCTTGGATGCGTATAGTAGCTGTAAGCGTGTGAGAAATAGGTACATTATGTTACATAGCAGGTTGACCACACCCTTCTTTTTCTCCAAGTATTCTAGTTCTTCTACTGTTTTATGATTAACCCAGGACTACAGGAAATGTTTCCTGTCTGAAGACATAATTGGTGTATTATTTTAGTCTTAAACACTGATTTCCTGCCAGACCTATTCATATGGTAGTTTGCAGCCAAATCCAAAGACTTCTAAGTATGTTCACAGTAAGGCCTTGGTAAATGATACCAGATAAAATAACCAACTTGGAGGAAACTGGTGGGATCCAAACAGTGGAAGATCATTTTCTCTCCATCTTCAACTCTTCTATTTTTTCCGGATCTACCAAAAACTAATCTTTGAGTGCTTTAATCCAGTTTTACAGACCTTTATGATCAATTCAGACCTTTGAAGTTTCAATAAATTGTGCTTTACAGTCTTTTTATTTCCAGTAATGTGAAAAAAAAAACCAAACCTGTGTGTGTATATATGCACAGTCACCTTTAATTACTGAGATGTACTAGACTGTATTTTGCCTTTTGTGTTCTCTAATAGCAGCCTTAACACTGTTTATAAAAAATACTATCCTGATTTATCACAATCCTGGTTTTCATAGGATTCTGCCCTAAAGCTAGGAAAGGAAGAATATTGCTCATATTACTACAGTTCTCTTAGGAAGGGAAATATTTTAAGTAAGTTTTTATGGGAAAACATTTAATCACTTAGAATAAGTAAAGGACGATCTTTCGGATAACTATGAAAATTTCCCGTTCAGAGTAAAATAAGTTTCCATGTATGGAACAGTCTCTTAGTTTGGAACTTCAAAGCATGGTGCATATGAGCTGGCAAATCCTTAAGCATCCTAATATTTGACCCTTGTATAAGCCATACACAGGTTATTTTGAATGATTATACATTCTCCTACCTTTAATAAACGTGTCTGAGCTAAGGGAACTGTTTTCACTGTCTACAAAAGCGTGTCTCTTTTTCATTTCTGTTTTTAGTTGGTCGTCAGAAATTGAAAAGCAACTAAAATCTCAGTAACTCCCCTGACCTTTTCCTCCTGCCAGGCTCCCTAGTAAACAAAGTACATATAATGTAAGAATGCCTGAAATGACAAACTAAAAAGCCATTCACTTTATTTATTAAAAGTAAAACTTGGTTTTGTCCAGCAAGAACAAAGTCTCTTTAAATAGCAGCTGACTTTTACAGATGACTTAGGAAACAGAGATAATTGCTGTGATAACTTGTATTTTATCATGCTGTCCATTGACTTATTAGGACGCGAAACCTCGTGTAGTAACGTCAAACCCTGACAAAATAGAGCTAGCTGCAGTTTGAGACTAATTGCAGATATGCAGTGTTTTTTACAGAGGAATCAGTGCTTCACCCCAGCTTTTGTCAAATTAACACCACAATTCATTATTAGATATAGTCTGTATAAAAATGAGTTATAGATCTTGTTTTTTAAAGCCTTGCATAGCATCTGGGCTATGAAAAAAAGACAGTGTGTATATATATGTTCCTTTATAAAGAACTTTGAGATAAGTGGGTAGAAAATACTATGTAATCACAGCTTAAATAGATGCTTTGTGACATAGCAGTGCAATTACATTTACAGAAAAATCAGTTACACTTTATATAGTAACTGATTTGTGTTCTCCAATTTACAGTTACAGCATGCAAGGCCAGGTTAAGCCTTTCTTGTTCTTTCTAACAGGAAACATATTCATTTCTTTTAAAAACGTAGACTGAGATTTTCCATAAAGTCTTTTCTGATACTTGTGTTTGGCCTTCTTGCTCTGTACTGGCAAAAGCATTTGATTTCTTTTCTTTGGCAGGAAGCTAGGCCAATTTGGGGCATGAAGGGGGAAGTAGCTCTTGCAACAGCCATCGTGTTTTTCTTCCATTACAGAATATGAGCTGTTCTTTTGATACAGTTAAATTTTTCATTCTTTTCCAGCCTTTCTTTCAGGCCTTAAAGTGAAATTCACCTCAGTTACACAGTGGTGGCCCAAGGGTACAGAATTCTAGGTGACTTTGCTATAGATCATAGGCTATATCATACTATTTTTTTTTCTTTTTTTTCTTTTACTACAACACTTTCAACCTTATTGCTTTTTTAGGGTGAATTGATCACATCTTACTGGTAGGCTATGGTTCAATGTGGCTTGAAGTGCTTCACCATGACACGGAAAGAAAGCTTAGCTGAACTTTAGAAGTTCATGGTGCATCTACCAGGCTGTACCCAGTTCCCCCAGAAATTCTCCTGCTAGTTCTTAGATAAGAAACTACCTGCGATCACTGTGGTCACAGAAGATTCCAAGGCATTTTGTCAACAGTATCTTTTTGACCAACGCTTCCCTGTCCTGTTTTGAACACTGGATTGCTGAGCTGTAGCAAGAGTTAGCTGCAGTTCAGAGGTACTTTGGATGGAGGATAACATCCTTCAGTCCTAGCCATCTTTTTTTCTCTGGGCCCTCTGCTGCTGCAGTTGAACTTATGCTTCATACCACTGCCTTAGCATCACTGGGAAGCATCCTGTACCGGACCCAGAGATGAAAAAGCACTTGATCTTTCTAAAAATAAAGGAGCTGTAGAAAAGTAAAAGATTCCTCAAATGAGAATTCATTCTTTTTATTGTATCTGTGTGAATTGAATGGGTACTTCTCTAAGAGCACAGCTATCTCTGTTTACATTAATGATAATGCGTTCATTTTCCTTCTAGTCATTGGTTTTGTTTTGTTTTGTTCTTGTAGCTCAAAGCTTTCAGTAATACACATTTCCAAGGAGCATGTATAGATTTCACAGCAGAAGTTTCTGATTTTACATCATTCATACCATGTTCTTTTAAGGTTCTTCGAGGATGGTAAGTCTGTTGTTTTACATGCCACCATTTTAAGTAATACGAAAATTTTTTTTTAAACGCTACTAAATTTCAGACAGCTGAAAGTGCATAACACATAGCCATCATATTCCATCATGTCTTAGACCCATTGTCTTGCAATGTGTCTCAGTAACTGTCGTACTGTCATTGGTGGGTAGTATGCATTTTGCTTTCCCTGTGGGAAGTTTGAACAGTTACTGTGATTCTTTTTTTAACTCCAGTTAGGATTTATTCCAGATTTTGAGAACTTGGTACAGTGGAAGTGTCTGCATTCCACTCGCATCGTTTGACTCTGGAACTGAGATTTCTGTACCACGTGATTTGATTTTGCTGCTTTGGTTGCTTTGTGGCATAGCCTTTCAAGTCACCTTACTTTTAAGCTTAACAAGAATAAACAAATTTTTTATTCCTTATTTCCTTAGCAAATATTAAATCTTGAAAAAAAACACCTTACTGTTAATAAGCAGCTAGAGCAGCTAATCTTTTTTGTTATGTTATTCTTGCAGTTGGCTCCTGTATTACCAAGGGGAAATCACTGACAATCACTGTGTGCTGGAAGAAGGCCTCTACGTTGACCTCAGTTCCTGTGGCTGCCCGACTGCTACAATCAAATCCCTCAAGCCTATTCAATATGTAAGGACTTTATTTTAAAAAAATAATGTTTTGGAACACTTTTCCTAGTCAGATGTCTGAAGCAAGTGCTTGCGCTAAACAAACTCCCACTCAGGGAAAACAGTGAAGTTTGTTTTCTTGGCTTATGCGATTTTTGGGGTTAGGAACAAGCCAGGCTGCGTGCATGCATGCACGCGGTCACTTGTAGGCACACAGTCTTGGGTGTTCTGGGCTCAAAGTTGCTCTTTTGTACAAGTTGCACTGGTTGCCGTTTTTCTCACTGGTCTTTATAATACAGCTCAGCAGCTTAGTAGGCAGTGAGATGTTGATTTTGTCATGGTGTCTAAGTATGCAGGACTTCTTATATTAGGCTTACAGCCAAGGTTCAGAGTTAAAGCAAAGTACACACAGAAGACATAAAAATTGAAATTACAAGGTAGCATATACTTGCCATAATCTGTTTAATTACTATTTTACAGAAATACAAAAATGATTTTCACCTCCTAATGGCATCTCAAACCATGGGTCAGTAAAGTGGTATAATATACCACCCATGTGGCCTGTCTGTATGGCACATCAGATAGTCCAGTCCAAAGCTTATGTGGCCATTCTTTGTCTTGGTGACTTCTGAGATACAGGACAAGTACTTATTACACGTGCATATAGTCTTCGTGTGACTTTCAGGTCATGTTGGTTGTACTGCCCAAGGACACAACTTGCAGTCAAGTGACCTATTGTAGGAGTAAGGTGAGATACGAGGTCCTCTATGGTCGGGAGATTGGACAGGATTGCATTGTACTATCCAGTACAAGATAGATACAGCTTTTTGGATCCTGTTGTTATTTTGCACACAGGACGTATGCCTCTGGAGTCTTGATTTTTGAGCCATTGTTCCATATCTTGGTATGTTCTATGTAAGAGCATAAAAGATTAGCTGTTGGTGTAAGAGAAGCAAGTGGCTGCTCTGCCCACTCCTCTCTAGCACTGACCAACTTCTCCAAAACTCTTCCTCCTTCGCTGATCACAGAACACAAATTCCGTCTACATGATGCGTGCCCTTCAATGTAACTGTTACGAAACCAGACTTCAAAGGTTACTCAATTCATTTTTCTTCAAGTGTTAAAGTCTTCTTTTCTATTTGTGAACAGATTTTTAAAAAACAAATGACAAAAAAAACCCCAAACACCCAACCATGGGCATGGTGGGAAGAATGTACAACTGGAGTTTGAGAGCTGGTCTTTTCACTAGGTTACATAGATGCAGTGACTTCAGTGGAGCTATAGCTTCCCACCTGCTGAGAGCCTGGTTTTCAGATTAAAGATCTCCTTTTCACGTCAGGCTTTTGGACTCTGCTCTGCTCAGAGTGAAGTTTTGACTTGAAATGGTAGGTCTCATCTAAATCCCCCAGCCTGTAATCTCGTAGAGAAGGAACTATGCAGTTTGGCATAGTAGGAAGCTACTGGCAGCCCTTGATTACCGAGGGCCAAGTCCTGGGAGAACTGTGCTTGGCAGGCTGTGTGTGGGAAGCTTACACACATCTTCCTGTACTTTGTAAGGGGCTTGCACCTCTTAGTTCAGTTCCTCCCTTGCAAATGGGAGCCCTTGTATTTCACAAAATCGAGGCACTAAACAGCATAAAATGCTCTTGAACCACACCTGTTTTACAAATAGAAATGCCCCCATCGGCTCCTAACACATTGTGTACACTGGTCGCACAGGACAGTGCTCAGAGGCATTGTGTAGTACAGACATGATGTTAAGCACGCAGCAGTAAGTTTGATCAGTGGTCAGAAACAGCCGTAGTTAATTCTGTGCATTGTCCGCACTGCACGGTTCTTGGAACAGAGCCCTTTTTATTACAAGATATTTCTGTTAGGTCATTCAAGAGACCAGCAAGCGTATTCCCAAGTGGAATTGTTGTATAGCTTTACTGAATTCAGTTGTGACATTGGGAACCCCTTCCATTGTTCAGCTTTAAATACCAGCCCAATTTCAGACCTAAGGTATCTCGATAGCTCATGTGTAAGTGGGAGAATGTTTAACCCCAACACCAAGCCCTGAATGTGCATTGTCTCCTGCTCTCCTTTAAGTGAGATGTATTTGCTGTAAGTGTAACTGTTGGAAGGACTGTCACGCTGGGGGAGCCACATATTGCTTCACTGTGTGAGATTTCTGCATCCCAGATGTTGACTAGAAGTAGAGGGCCGTGTGTGGTGCTGGCAGAGGGGGAAAAGAATACGCTTTTAGCAGTACAAAGGACTCATAAAGCTAGCTCATTCCCAGCCTTTGAACTCAGTTCAAGTCCATTGACTGGTATAGGTGTGGTCCAGCTGTATATTTTAGAAATAGGTTGTTTCAGCCAGTCCTTTGGGATAGGAGAACAAATCTGCTGGAGGAAATGGGGATGCAGGATCTCGGTATTCCCTTTCTAATTTGCAAGATTTTAATGATTATTAATTATATGTTACCTTGATATTTTACAGCTGAGTCAAGTCCCAACTCTGGGCCTTTATCTGCAGGGTGTGTGTAAGAATATAGCTTCTTTGTGTGAGGCTAACTCCAAAGTAGCAGTGAAACATAGCAGTCAGCACAGGCCGCTGACACCTGCGGGGTGTGCAGCTTGGCTGGGCATCCACACCAATTTCTGCATCTGACCCTGAATTAGGATGCCCTTTCTGTTCCTATCTGTTACGGTAACTAAGAGGAACATCTAGCAGTGGTTTTGCTATTGCACGTAGATATATCTTCAGTGTAACTTCTTGAGTTTTCACTTAAAATCTGTAACAGTTTTGAGGGGCTTTTTGGATGTTGTCAGATGCCACAAGATTTCTGGGCTCTCCATTTTGGAAGGAGAATTTGAGGACTGGAGTTAGGTACTTGTAGTGCTCTTTCATGGCATGGGTGTGCTTTGGTGACCTGACAGAACAACACTGTAAGGTGGCAGTAGGATTTTTGTGACTGAGTGAGGACACAGTAACAACTTAATCTATATGAAACAGCTAAGAACTTCTGCAAAGCCTTGACTGATTTATTTTTTATTTTATTTTATTTTAAATAGATCAACCAGTTGAAGATAAGGAAAGGATTTGAGGGAATAGTTTGTTCTCCGGAAAATGCAGCAAACAAATACAGCAAATGTTCTAAATGAAAAAAAATAAGGAAATTTTTTTTAGGAAAGTAAACTTTCTAGTTTNCGGAAAATGCAGGAAACAAATACAGTAAATGTTCTAAATGAAAAAAAATAAGGAAATTTTTTTTTAGGAAAGTAAACTTTCTAGTTTTTAGTTTGAAAATTTCCAGAAATATAGTTTGCTTGTTTAAAAGCTTAATTACATAACAAAATGAAAAATCTCATTCTAAATCACAGAGTTGGCCCAATTAAAATAGAAAAAAAACCCCAAACTTTCAGAGCAATGCAAAATTAATTTGTATGAGAAAACAGGTTCAGACTAGCAATGGTATGATTTCTTCACTGTGATGACAGTATTTTAGGTTGGCTAGCTTTTGTCCTAACCTTTAGGTCTTGGAGAGATGTTTTATGGGTTCTTTGTTGAAAAGTGAAGTTGTCATCATTTCAAGTATGGCATGCTACTCCCACCCCCTCCACACACACTCCCCCATTTCTTAAGAAATTCAAATTAATGTAGTTCCACTTTGGTTATTTCCTCATTTATTATGCATTGGTGTCATAGAGGAATTAAGCATATCTTTGCAAACAGTTTCCTCTGCTGTTTGTTCGGGAAGTAGCAAAGCAGAAGTTAGGTAGGTTCATAAGGAGAGTGGGGAAGGTGTTCCCATATTCCCAGGAACCTCTTTCCCATCTTGGCTTATTCTCTGATGTGTATAATACTCAAGCTAAATCTTTAGGAGACCCTACCTGTATTTTTTACATGCTGTTCCCTTTCACTCAAATTCAGACTGGACTGTTTTGTCCTTCTGGGAGCATTCAGGAAAAGCTATAGGTTAATGAGAGGATACAAAGAAGGAACAAAGCACCTTGATAATGAGAAAATAATGTCCTTTGGTTTTGGTATTCTAGGAAGAAAACAAGTGTTGCAATACCCATGTATTAATCTAGATTGCAAATTGAATAGCAATGTGTTACGTGGCCTCTTCTCTTCTGAGAAGGGGAATGCTTCTGAAAGACCAATGAGTCTTTTTGTATGTTTTAAGTGGGGAAAATATGCTAGAAAGTATATCTCACAGGAACGTATTTCTTTACGTGAACAGGCAGTTACACACTTTGGAAGCCCACTTAACATTAGAAGGGTACACAGCTATTTAGCAGTAGTGGTAAGAACACTGGAACTAATGTAACTTGCCTCTCATTGTCTCCTTTCATCTAAAAATCCCAAAGCAGTCTTTAAGAAATGCTCGTGTATGGAATTTGCTGGTATTGTTGGTGATAGCCACTCTGGGGTCAGATAAAAGCATAGCACAGGTTAAGGGCTGCTGCATTTGCTGCAGAGGTGCAGGTTTCCATGCCTGCATCAGCAAGGACTGGCCTTTTGCATTGCCATGAATTCATGAAAAGGAAAGTGTGGGCTGCTTGCCTGGTGGCAAGAGAGCGGGTGAAGTCAGCTGGGCTATTTATAGTGCCATGGTTGCTCACTGGGACATTTGCCCAGTGTTTGTTGCTTGAAGAGGTTAATCTTCTGGGATAGAAAGCCTTACAAGATGTTCTTACAAAGGGGAGTTCAGCCCCAGTGCTGCCTTTTCTCAGGCATGTTGTTTTGTCAAACTCTATGTAATATCTGGTGTGACGTACATGGACAAGAGTATTCAGGATTGTTGCAGTGAGCAATTAGCTTTCGTTTTAAAATGTTAACTTCAGCCCTAAAGTTAAACCAGTCCCATAGTTTCTAAAAACAAAAATGAGATCTGGGTTGTAGGGTGTGCAACGCCTTTTTTTTTCTTTTTTTCTTTTGAGGCATTCCTTATTCTTGCTCTGATCGATAATGATATTTCCTGTATTTCTATATTTTATTATCTTTTCTAAGTTAAATATAGGCGTTGACTAATCTCCCCAGCATTGCTGTGAGGCAAATAATGAAATCTGATACAAAAATTAATCGGTGTTTCCCAGGGCCAGGCAATGAGTCATTTTGTGTAGCTGGGACTGGACCGTGGGTGTTACTGTCATCCAGCGCCGTGTTCCTCTCCCTCAGCCAGGCATCCTTCCCACACTGAAGGGAGTAGCCAGGCGAGCGCAGCTTCAGTAAAGACAGTTGTAAATGATGAGTTAGCCAAGACTGAAGAGTAAAGATTTTTCCAAGGATGTTGTAATACAGCTGTGGAGGCTCCTCCAGTTAAGGCTCTGGCAACTGTTGTTTGCATAGCAACAGGTCAGCAGGGACGCGAAGTGGGGAAGTGTACCAGCCCTTGCCATGAGTGGGTTACAGTCATGCTTTAGTCTGGCCCCGTGGATTTTGTTCTTTGGCTTTATTAGGCTTTCCCATCTAAGTTTGCAAAAAAAGGTGCAAGGAAAAATATGTTTTGGGGTGAGCCCTTCTCAAAAGGGCTTTATTAGTAATAATTTTAACAACATTCATAATGAAAAATTATCCGTATGTTATCCATAGCTAAAATTATACTTTTTTTTATTATAAGCATGTGTGCAAGGTCACTTGTGCAGTTGGTTTTCAGTTGTAGCACCTTTTTGTTAGCTACTTTGTGTCTGTAAACTCTTGCTTTTCAGTGGGTCAAGCACCTGAGCCTTGCACTGGGAACAAAAGGCATTTGAAAGGAAGCTCATCTTGCACTGATCTTTGTTTGATGTCTAACACTTCAGGCTTGCATTGCATTTTTTCTGAACTGGTGAAGTATAAAATTCTGTTTTGAATTGTGCAGAGTTTGTAGTGTACAGCTTCCCTCTGTTTAAAAAAAGATGGAAGTCATTGAAGGGAAAGTCTGAGCTGAGTTGAACTGTGTGAGAGATTTTTAGTATGTTGATTTCCATGGGTTGCCTTTCAGCCCCTGAAATCACACAGTAGGGAGGGAAAAAAGCTGTGTCATTTTCATGCCATCACGTGCTGTATTAGCCATAGACTACCACACCTGCTAAGTAAAGAAGTCACTGTATTTAACAGTTCACAAGGCTGCTTATATCTTGAAATGCTATGTAAATATAGCCTTCCTTAATCACTGGCCTCTTGAATATATTGAATCTCTTCAAGTTTCTTCCTGGACACTGGCATTAAAAAACAGGACAAGCAAAACCTCTTGAAACTTTATTGGTGCTGGTTTAAGCAAGGCAGTTAGTTCCTTAATTTGCAAAGATCAGGCCAAATAATTCTTTAGTGCTTTGTCATTCTTGCAATTGGCAAGCTTTCCCCAAAGGATGGCATTTTAGGTATTTTCCTTGAAATAACTATGAAAGGAAGCAAAGGTAATCCTGACCTAGATAATGGCAATGATTTGCCAGTCCTGGGTAAATGTAGATGTCTTCAGCTCACCTTTTGAAATCGGGGACTGGGGTCCACCTAAAGCAACGCCACAATCTGAGGTTGTCCCCTCTTGTATTCTCTGCCCGGTTGCCCTTCCTTTGGCTCTTGGAGAGCCCCGTTCCTCCCTGGCCTGTCAGGATTGGGCCTTGGTGAAGAAAACTGACTTTGTCGGTCTCACTTATCTATCGGTGATCACTTTTCAGCCTGAAAATGGGTGAAAGAGCACCTCAACCTTCTGCAAGGAGGGGTGGGAGCAAGATGCCTCTGTAGTAAGTGTAACAGCACAGCCTCAAAACCTTGTTTTTTACTGTTGGTAGTTTCCATGGAGCTATGAAAACAAAATCAGAGAAAAAAAGCCAGGCCAAGTCACTGCTGCCAGCTGTTGGTATAAAACGGTATAAATAAAGTGAGTAATCAGCTTATTGCTCTATGTATGGTTATGGAAATACGAGCGCTTCAGTGCTTGAGACAGCAGCATGTTTTCTTTTTCTGTGCTTCACGTCTGTGCCAAGATCAGTGGAGTCCTGCTGAGGTCTCACTGGAGAGGTGGCATCGGTCCTTGTGATTGGTTGTGTTTGTGTTTCGTTGATGCAACGTCTGCTGCGTAGCGACAGGCTGGGACTCGGAGCAACCGGACAGGGCTTTCTCAGGCCCATTAAGCTCAAACAGTCTTAACCACATGAGAGCTAGAGTTATTTTAATTGTCTCCACCAATATGCTGTTCTGATTCTTGGCGTATAAATGGATATGCAGGATCAGATGACTTGTCCATCTAGTACAGCATCTCTGTCTCTTAACATACTGAATATTGCAACAGCAGGATAAATTTTAGGCTTTGGTAACAGTGTCTAGCAACAAGGATGCCAAATGGTGTTTCTCATGCTTGCTAATGCACTTGTGAAAATTTTCCCTGTTGGACCTGCTCCGGACACGGCTTCTGGTCTCCACTCAGGTGAAAGCCAGTGCCAAGGGAGTAGGCTCTTGCAAACTTGAGCACGATGCTACTGCATTGCTGAGCAAAGCAACCTGAGAAGTAGCTGCCTGCACTAGGTCTGCTGGTCTAGATTTCAAAGTAAGCCTTTGAACACACACTGTAAACTTGACTCGCCTCATCCAGCAGAAGGTGGGTGGGAAGAACTGACATTCCAAAATAAAAACAGTATGGGTTTTAATCTCTTTCTGGTTTGTAATGTTAGTTTTTTCAGAGTGCTTTAAAAACCTCTCCATGCAGATAATCCCAGGCTCTTCTTTAAAATGTCTCAGCAAATTCCCTGTCCATGCAGTGTTGCATGACTTACATTGTCCCTGCACTGGTCAGCAGAGGAAAGCAATTTCTCTGAGGCAGGATTTGAACAACCAGCTACATACCAAGTGCACTGAGTCAGTGCCAGTAAATTCGCAAGTCCTGAATCACCACTGAGCTCTTCAGAGACACTTCACTACAATACATGTGCCTCTTCAAACGTGAAAGTTAAGTTCTCTTAATTACTCAGTGCCTGTGTCAACTTTAATTCAAGATTTTGTTTCATTCATTCCATCCGAGGCCATGTCTTTGCTGCAAAAGAAATCCTACCTTTTGCCTGGGCCGGCTATCTCAGGGTAACATCTCCTAAGAACAAGGTGACTTCCCTGGAGAGGCTGCTAATTGAAGCAGTTGTTCAGACGTATTCCCTCTTCCTTTACCAGCTGCATCAAGATATAAATGACAAGTGCTTATGATTTTGGTTACTATACTTCCCTTACGGTTTTAGGTTAAAAATGCTGCAAAATTGTACAAGTGTTCCTTGTACAAAGGCACAGACTTCGCGCATTTAAATCTGCTCCTTCTGTGCTTTTCTGCTGATCTTACAGCTGTACCACATTTTCGTGCAAACTGATCCTTTTATTTGCTTTCATAGGCAATCTCTCAACTGTAGAAAAGGACACTAAGTGAAAAATGTTTCAATTCTAAATGAGATTGAAGGTGTTCCTAATTACGCTATTTCTTCGAGATTGTGAGAAGAAAAATAGGAATGTCTGTTAAAAATGGAGAACTCAGTTCTGATGTTTTTAAGCTTTTCCAATTTGCATATCCCTAAGATTTTTTTCCAGTCAACCACTACTAATTACATTCTATGGACAATAGACTTGTGATTTGCCTCACTACTTCAGATGCAATCTGCAGGTCACCATGAAAACTACTGCTGTAACCTGTTCCATCAATAAATAAATAAACTGGATTTATGAAAAGGAATCAAGGCCCTGATAATACAAATCAGATCAAAAGGAGATTTTTCAAATGCAAACAGAGGCCTCTGCATCTCGAAGCGACTCGCTGTGTCTGGCCTGTGTCAGTGGGGCACTATACGGTGATGACAAAGCCACTGATAAATCCAGTGTGTTTCAGCTCTGTCTGCTTTGTGGATGGATGTACTTTTTTTTTTTTTCTCCCTTGCTGTTACATTTGCTGAGGGAGCATGATCTAACCTAAAAGCATGTGGAAATTAAACTGAAGTGGGCAAATATGTGCATCATACCTAACAACTGAAGTTAGACTATTCCTGATAAAACTTTGCTTTTTTTATTCCTCCTCCCACCCCAGGTTTTTGCTGAGCCCTCCATCAGTCTGTTCGCGCTGGAATGCTGCAAAGGCAGAGAGCTGCACTTCAGTGAACCCGTCAATTCTGTTTTGAATGAGGACCTTCATTTTTACACTCAGTCTGTGTGGGTGAGAAGTGGATTGTAAGTATGGGAGAAATATTCGTGTCAGCTTTGCATTATAGGAGCTAATACTGAGCATGCATTTTCTCCCAATTACTGCTTTTTTTCATAGGATATGTTTTACGTTCTAACTTTTATTTTGAGACAATATGAAATACAAAAATGAGGTTGAATGCTGGACCCACTCTTTGCGTCAGGACCCAAAATGAACAATAGTTCTGGGCAGAGGTTGTATTTCCCCTGTAAGAATCGTCCTTATATCCCTATACACTAACGAACAATAGAGCCTGTTGTTCAAGCCAGGAACCAAAAGTAAATAAGTTTTTATTGCTGACTTACAAAGACAGGTAGAGTAAACTCAGACTGCCTTTATTAACTGGCTGTAAAACACCACCTATAAAGTGCAGGGATTTAACATAAACCACTGCAGTGGTTCAGTGAAGCTTAACATGCTGATCAGCTGCCAAAGAGGCAGCAACTTCTGAGAGAAGCTCAGGGTGGATCTGACAGCTGGAACAGTAATCTGCTTCTGTTATTAGTTTAACCCCCCTCCGTGAGTGTGAATACACACTCAAGGTCTTCTGTGAAAACCATTTTACATCTGCAGAAGTGACCTTCTAACCTTTTCTGTGTCTTCCCCTTTCACCTTTTGGAGAAACTCCCATGTATTCTATCTTGGACGGGTTTTCAGCCTCCACATCCACAGCATCTGAGACTGGCTGGAAACTGCTGTTCTAATATGACACACATTTCTAGTGTTTATTTTTAACCTTTTCTCCACCTTTTTCACAGAGACATGGCTGTAATTTTCTTGAGAGATCTTACAGGATGACACAAATCCATGCAAAATTTGAACTAATTGGGCAAGGAATTAGTGTAGACTGTTCTCGGCTTAGGTATATCTCCATTGTGATTCTTCTGATCAATTTTTCAAACACTTCTAGTCTGTTACCACCTAGAAGTCAAAACCCTCCTATGGATGTCTGTGATAACGCTGCTGAGCACTCCTCTGATTCTTTGCAGTTGGTACAAAGGCTAAGCCTAACATAGCTAATGCTCCAGAGCACCGTGGACTGTTTTCTTGCAGGAATTTCACACAAGTGTTTTCTTGAAAGGTTGGTTAAGGATTGAACCTCCCTTTCTTTAAGAGCCATCGGTGGCGATTGACTTTAGTTGTGGGCCCATAGTGAATACAAGCTGCCCTGCAGAGCTTTGCCAGTTGACTATAAATTCTAGTCCCAAACATCTGTGCCACTTCCATCCTGAGCCCTTGCTGAAAATATATAGAGTGAGCAATCATGTGCTGCTGTTGTCTTGAGGTGCCCCAGGTGAGAGTGGCAAGCAGCTGCCATTTGAGGCCGAGAACAGCATACACTCGTTGCCTGTGATCTGTGCTAGTGTGGAGGAGGAAAGGCCTTCTCTGGGAGGAATATCTGAATTATTTCTGGTGGGAGTGTGTCAGTCTTCACACCTCTGTGGAGGTGTTACAGTCTAAAGTGTGTCCTGTTGGGGAACGTCTCTATGAGCTTTCTCTGCCCTCTCATCAGGGTGTGGAACTGGAAATCAAATCACTTTGCCCATGCAGTTGGCTGTAAAGGAAGGGTGATGGCTTTGGGAGCACACAGTAGAAAAGCATGGGAGAGTGAGGACAACAGTCCATCCCCATCTCACGCTGCAGATAGGTAGGCTAAAGGCTGAGGGTGGCAGGTGATCACGAGAAGTCTGTGGGATGTCCTAGAGGGTTTGTTTGCCTTGTCTGTGATCAAGAGTTCGGGAAGGCCAATTTAGAGGTTTCTTGGCTCCTTGCCCCAAAGCCTACTGTCAGCTTTAGACAAATGACAAAGATTTATGTAAACATACCAATGGTGTCTTGCTGCCAGGCTTAGGTACAAGGATCCTTCCTGAGCCAGGTGACCACCTCGGTCAGAAAGGGGACCAGCCTGGACTGTGGCTGGGCAAATGGGGCTGGGGCTGAGGCACTCCGAGCTGGGGGAAAGATGGCACAGCGGAGGCTGCTGGTCTGCCTGAGAGCCGAGATGTGTTTTGTCTGTGTCGCTGAATGCCTGAAGCCCAGCCTGGCTTTCACGTGGTTATTACCGGGGAGACCTTATAGTGGCCTTCCAGTACCTAAAGGGGGCCTACAGGAGATCTGGGGAAACACTTTTTACAAGGGCATGTAGTGATAGGACGAGGGGGAATGGCTTCGAACTGGAAGAGAGTAAATTTAGATTAGATATGAGGAAGAAATTCTTCACTCTGAGGGTGGTAAGGCACTGGCACAGGTTGCCCAGAGAAGTTGTGGATGCCCCATCCCTGGAGGTGTTCAAGGCCAGGCTGGATGGGGCTTCGAGCAACCTGGTCTAGAGGGAGGTATCCCTGCCCGTGGCAGGGAGGAGGTTGGAATTAGATGATCTTCGAGGTCCCTTCCAACCTAAACCATTCTATGATACTGTAACCGTCTTTCCCCTCTCTGGTTCCTATGTATGTCTGCTTTGAAACTGCATTTCAAATGAGACTGTTCCATGCTCCCAGAACAATGTTAAAAGTGAATTCTGAGTGACTTGACAGAAAAGCAAAAAGTCAGGAACGTGTTAGATGTGTAAGGAACACACAGTGGTGGCCAGGCTGCTCTGAATACTTGTTAGTCTGGAGGTATGGGACTTAATTTGAAGAAACAGTGATACAACCTCATTAGGAGGCAGTTCACAGTTGGCACACTTTAGCCTCTGTGGAGTCCTGAGCAAGGCTGGCTGTCAGTTTCTCCAAATTAGGTGCAATGGGGAAAGTAAATTACAGGTGCTGTGAGCACTGTTTGTGGCTGTTTTTTCATTGACTTAGTGCAGCCATCCCTCATGTTCTTGGCAGCTGACCTGTAAAACAGGTAACGTGGGGAAACCAGTATTTGCTTTGTGTTCAGATGAGTTAATGAGTCAAGCGTTTGGGATTCAGTGTCTGCACAACAATGTCCTATTGATATAAACAAAACCCATCTGTGATCCTGAGGCTGCCTTTGTAAGCAGCAACCCGGTATTTACTGAGCAGATGCCCGGATAACAAGGGGTCTGTATGTGCCGGTGCTTTAACACTGAGCTAAAGGATTCAACCATGTACACGGCTCAGATATATTCACTACAGGAAAGTCTGTTACAGCAGTGTATAGGTTTTGGAGTAAATATTTTGTATGCGTTTTCAGACAAGTGGAATAGCTATAAAAAGCTTTAACTGTAACTAAAGAAACCACTGGACAATATCCTCTCATAATTAATATGTACAGCCAGGCAAAGCTGCAAGTAAATTCAGTCTGGTGTGTGGCTTCTCAGTTTCCTAATGCATGTCCACTGAAACCTGTGTTATTCCCATCTGGGTTCATACAGATGTTCTCATATTTGTGGGGAAAAAAAGGGGGGTGGGAGTGGAGTTTACAAGTTTCAGGTAGACAGACAGAAAACGGGTCTTAATTTAAGACAGAAAATAGTTAAAACTCTGAAATGGATGGCATTTTGTGGCATGGTAATAGAGGTTTGATATTACAACTACTATGCTTGGGGGCTTTCAAGAGCACAGTCCTGAACACAAGCCTGTAGTTTTATTTCGCTATGGTTAACGTGTAGTCTTTCATGTTCTGTTTTCTGTATCCAGGTGGATTGCATATGAAGGATGTAATTTTTTAGGAAAGCAGATTCTGCTGGAGCCCAGTGAGATTTCAGACTGGAATGAACACAGTGGCTGGAAAGTAATTGGCTCTCTTCGTCCTATGAAGCAGGTAGTGTGACAGTGTATGACGACAGTTATTTTTTGGACAGGGATTAGTGCACAAGCATCAGCTGTACCACTAAGTATAATGGCGTGCATTGTACTCCTTAAATCAGGCCAAATGATGACAGCCAGAAGGACCTACTGGAAGATTAGTGAAGCAGAAAATTCCTCCAGTGGCAGTTATTGAGATCTATATTAGGCTCCTAAAGGGAAACAATTCCTAGTTTCTCGCAGCCAAGTTTTGTTTTTCTGAATGGCTCATTAGCATGTTCTGTAGATGCTCTATTTTTACATTTTTGCTATACTACAATAACAATGAGAAAACCAATTCTACATTGGCTTGTTTCATAATTAACATAAAGGGAAGCAAGAACAAATTTTATTGTGCCATAGCCTGGATTTCCAAAAGCAGCAAAGTTTATGCAGGTCCCACCGGGTTTTCCCTCTCTGCCTCACCCCAAGTAATGCCAATTTCAATCTCATTCAAAGATTCAGGTCTCAAACCCACAAAGTTATAAGGAGCTCTGTGGAAGGCAGATAGAGAAGCAAGACTGAGATAAATGCCCCTCAGTCAAGGAGAAGCAGGTACAATTCTGCTTCTCTGCCCTTTCAAGATGTGTCAGGTAATCAGTGACGCACATAAGCTCCAAAGCAAAGCACGTGGTGCCGCTGCCCAGCCACGCAGCTGTGGGATGGGCGGGCAGCATCCGGGCAGATAGGAAAAGGGAAGGGGAGAGTGGCAGGGATTGTGAGCAGCAACCCCACTGGAAAAGAGTTTTTGTTAGCTCTGCTTCTCACAGAACCACTTGTTTCCACTTAGTGACAAATGCAGCTTTATTTTTAAACACTCGATTTAATTGGGGAAATGTTGCAGTGAACAAAAATAATCATCTTTAGCATTAGCTATGCTTTATCTGCACCCCACTCACCCCCCAAAGTAAAGGATTTATTTTTTTCTTTCCCCCCAATGATTTGTTAGTCTAAGAAGTTGACAGCGCCATGGAATTCTTTGGAAGCGGTAACTACCAAAGGATCCCTTTTTGGCCATTTTTGCAAATGATAATGAAAATAATTTGTGCTGGTCTTAAAAACAGAATTCTCTCTTCAGCCAGCAATTTGAAGAGCTTTTGTATTTGGTAGCATCGTTTTTCACACTGCAACAGTGAGCAGAGTGTTATAAGGTCTACCTCAGCTACTTTGCTGGGACTTTGGTATTTGGGGTTTGTGCAATTATTTTTTTTCGGTTTGGTTTTGGTTTGTTTTAAATCCTGCAAAGTGAGGGCTTCCTTGAGTTTGTGCAGTCAGCTACCTGTGCTTGACACTCTGTGGGCATATGGTCTGGTTTTTTTTTTGGAGACTGGAGTAATTCTACAAACCTGCACTTTGTATTTCTTCCTTCTGTCTCCGTTACAATATTACAAAACCAGGCAAGCCTGCCAGTGTAAGAGGTACTGCAAGAAAAAGCAAAACATTTGCAACTTATGCAAAATGAGATAAAAATTTTGCTCTGTGACTTCATAATATGATCCCTTCCTTGTAAAGAATAGCTATACACTATACTATTACACCTTAGTTTATGGATGTTTGGTGGGATAGAAGCTTTATTGTGTGTACCTTAGGGTTCGTTTTAATATGAAAAAAAGGAGATTCAAAGTTCCTGGCAGAAAAACTATGCTCGAATTGGCGTTCCAGCAGAGCTGCCCTTTATAACTCACTGCTCTTTATTTGTGCCGAAATCAGTAACAGAGCAAAAGCTTGACCCCTGTAGTAGCCCTACAAAAGCTCCTTATTTTTGGAGTAAACAGGGATGCCAAGTTAGTACCTTGTTTTCCATGTATGTTCAAAAGCAATGGCATAACTGTCTGCCATGCATTCCAGTTAATAGGGGCTGAAGTTGCTGGATATGTGACTCAGTAAGTTTTGTGTACTGGGAATAAAAAGCTTGTGGAGTACAGCCCATTTACTGGCCTTGGAATGAGAGAAACATGCTGAATCAGAGATATTTGCATATCACAGCAATTGGTTCTATAGACATAAATACATTAAAAAAAAACCAAAAAACAACTATCTGCCATTGCTGCTTACAGCTGTCTATGTGAAAAACACTTACTGCTGCTTTACATGCACATTTGTCTCCAATAAAAATGTTATTGAACATCCTCGTCTGAAACTGGAAATGGACCATACACTTTAGAAAGCTGATACAAGATGGAGGGGGAGGCATTCTTACGTTGACTTTCTTAATCTCTGTGTTATAACCATCTTCCTTCACACTATTGCAGCCAGCAGTGTACCTCAGAGTGAAGAACCGAGCCCAAGGTAAATACCTGACAGTGGCTGGAAGCCTGGCAGATATAAGAGCAACGTCAGTGTGCGCGTCCCCATTCAATGGCAAGAATACCCAGATCTGGCACTACTGTCGTGGACTCTTCAAATCCAAGGTGAGTTTCCAGATGCTGGAAGTGGGTGGGTTGTATCACCTGCTGTCCTTTCACCTTCACTTCTTGCTTTTACTGTAGGCTAGCGTTAACACCACTCCTGTTCAATATATTCATCAATGACCTGGATGAAGGGATAGAGTGTACCATCAGCAAGTTTGCTGATGACACAAAACTGNATGACCCATGAGCCAGCAATGTGTCCTGGTGGCCAAGAAGGCGAATGGCATCCTGGGGTGCATCAAGAAGAGTGTGGCCAGCAGGTCGAGGGAGATCATCCTCCCCCTCTCCTCTGCCCTGGTGAGGCCGCATCTGGAGTACTGTGTCCAGTTCTGGGCTCCCCAGTTCAAGAAAGACAGGGATCTGCTGGAGAGGATCCAGCAGAGGGCTACGAAGATTATTATGGGACTGGAGCATCTCTCTTATGAGGAAAGACTGAGGGACTTGGTTCTTTTTAGTCTAGTGAAAAGAAGATTGAGGCGGGATCTTGTTAATGCTTACAAATACTTAAAGGGAGGGTGCCAGGGGGATGGGAACAGTCTTTTTTCAGTGGTGCCTGGTGATAGGACAAGAGGTGACGTGCACAAACTTGAACATAGGAAGTTCCATCTTAACATGAGGAGGAACTTCTTTACTTTGAGGGTGGCAGAGCACTGGCACAGGCTGCCCAGAGAGGTTGTGGAGTCTCCCACTCTGGAGACATTCCAAACCCACCTGGAAGCTGTCCTGTGCAACTTGCTATACGTGACCCTGCTCTGGCAGGGGGCTTGGACCTGATGATCTCCAGAGGTCCCTTCCAACCCTTACCATTCTGTGATTCTGTGATAGCTTTTAGCCTCTCCCATGCATCTTAAACCAAAACTCTTATCACCTACATCCTTCTACCATGTATAGACAGATTTGATCTGTCTGCTTTGGCAGGTTAGACTGCTTTTCACATCTGTCTAATGAGACTGATGTTCCTGAAAGTAGGAACCTGGTTTTGTCTAAAGTCACAAGTTTAAATTTATTACCTCTAAAGAGTTAAGAATGTCTCTGAAAAGTAATATGTGAAGAAAGGCTGTAAGTGATTTTGTATTAATGCTGCCCTCAGCAGTCTGTTATTAATAAGGAAGCAACAAAGACCACCACCTTTGATGAAGCAGCTGGTCAATTGCTGAATAATCTGTTCGTAGCTTGCTTGCCAGGCTTGTTACCAGCTAGAGCACGATTACTGCAATATGCTCGGGGCCTGAAACAGAAACGAGTCAAACACAAAACGGAGGCTTTGTGGCCTGGATCTCACTTCTCCTCTTGTTCCTCAGGCCAACAATGCGTGCCTGGATGTCATTGGTGGCAGAGATGTGCCTGGGGCCAAGGTTGCGCTCTGGGCAGAACACGGGAAGGACAGGCAAAAGTGGAGACTCAATGAGGACGGAACCATCAGTTCATACCTCAGCGACCAACTGGTGCTTGATATTAAAGGTATTTTAAAAAAAAAAAAAAGGCAAAAAACTAACCCTCACATGTTCTAAGTGCGTATATTGATTGAGATTAATTGCTGTATTCCAGCTCTCTTTGTACTTTAGGTTAGATACTGAATCCTGTCTTTCCTGTTAGGTTTATGGCTCATTGCTTGACACTGGGACAAGAAAAAACAGGGTGGGGGGAACCTTCCTCTTTTGATCCCAGAGGTCTGTTTTGATCAGATCAACTTTTCTACTTGAGGGAGGGAGTTCAGTAGTGCTGATGGCAAGAAATGCAAGTTACAGAAGACAAAATGGTGAAGGAAAAGCAACCATGGAATCAATATGGCTCAAAAAGAGGAAAGTGCTCACTCCTAATGTTTTCATGGGGATTAAAATTGTCATTGCTCAAGTCCTAGTCCTTCTAATTATCCATCATGATAGAACTACCTCGATGGAGAATGCCTGTTCCTCACACACAATTTGTTCAAGCCGTGCTGCTGGCGCTGGGGTTTTATCTTTAGGGAGAGGTAGTGGGGCAGTGACTGCAGTGGCTGGCTGTGAGGTTGGGGCCTCTGTGGTGCCGTCTTCTCCGATGAAAGGGCAAAGTAAATTAATTGATAGCTTAACACCCCTGCAGGGCTTACAGACCAGGGTAAGGGCACATCCCACAGGTGAAGTCGTCAACCTTTTCAATGAACATCCCTACTGGCCCTTACACATCTTACCTCTGCAGCTCAGGCTTACTGATAATGAATTCTCAGCCCTGTGATGCTGAACTAATACAGCATTCCTGGCTTCCACAACTAAGGAGTTTAACCACCATTACTAACTCATAAATACTTACTATAAAGCCATTAAATGCAACTGATGATACTGATGGCAACTCTTAAGAGTATCAGAAAGCTGTGCTGCCTGGGTTACTGCAAAATACAATGCTGAAGGCTGGGGTGGTGAGATACCACTTGATAAATCTTTAGAACACATTTCTTTTAGTGCATTTTTATTTATGGTATAATGATAAAAAATGCACTGTCATTTCTATGCTACACGTATTCAAAGGAGAGAAACTTTATTTCAGGACTTCATAAGTTTGTGGTTGAAATGAATACGCTACACCAAATCATCTCGCGTGTATCTGTGAACCTGCGTGTTTCTACTATAGCAATATGCCTTAAAAATCCGGGCATGTAGCAGGAGCTCAGGATCTGCCAAAAGCAAAATCTCTTTCGAGGTGATGTTTCTGTGCATAGAGATACAGGTGAGGACTCCGGTTTGTGGTATACTCTGCTTCTGAACTAACGGAGCTCCTCAGGGCCTAAGCTGACAAGTGACCATTTCAAGGAGACAGAGAGAGGCAGACACCAGCCCCCTACCTGGTGGAATTTCTGTATTTCAGCTAATTTTGCTACTTAATCACTCTTTTGAAAGATTATGCATAGTCTTTTTTTAGCATTTCCTTTTAAAATTTTTCCTTCATGATTTTGTTTTGTTTTTAAGGAGGAAATTATTATGACAAGAATCACATCATTATGAATCAGCCGATAGACGACAAAAATTCACAAAAATGGGATATTGAAATATTGTGAGTAAAACCCACCACACAGATGGACCTTGTGTGGGTTATTAACACCTAGAGGGGAAAAAAAACAACTACTGAAGTCATGCACCACTGGAAACTTAAGCAGCAACTTCTCTCTACTTTCCTTCGTACCAAGCACCAACTCCTAAACCAACTGAATTTTGCACAAATCTGGAGGATGGGAGGTTGATCTGATGTGTTTCTGCAGGGAAGCTGATTCTTTAGAGGCCGCTCCTACGAAAATTACTATTACTCTTCAACTGAAGTATTAAAGTAAATGCAGAAGACTACACGTAAGTTTTGCGGGATATGAACTGCAAGAGCTAATATGGGAAAGGCTCTTTAGAAATGTTGTCTTCACCTTCCTTTTAAACTGATGGAAGCTTACTGAAGAATGAATGCACTAATAAGCTTGAAAGAGGTTGAGCTGGACTTCTATGCCCTGAGTGAAACTGTATATGTTCCAAGCGATTTTGAAGCTCAGATCATATATCTTGCTAAAATGCAATTTATTTTGTTCATAAAGACCACTTAGAACTGGAATTACCAGCTCAGTGTGTGAAATGGGGCAGTAGAGAACGCCTGACTTTCACCCCCCTAATGTTACTGGTAGGCCTTTGTCTTCATTTGTATTAAAAATACCAAATTTCCAGATTCAGGAACTGGTTTTGCTGACCCATGGCCTGTTTCCAACCCATGAAACTGAGTTATCACTGAAGGTCACCTTTAACATGGAGCCATATGTACATGTATCAAAAGAGAATGAAACAGTCCTGGGTCAGGCTCGACTTCTACAAGGGCTAGCTGCATTTAGAGCAGTAATGATTTTAACTCTAGCTGTATTTTGTTTTGCTGTATATAGGTTAATTTAATACAATGTAATTTGGTCTTGAAACCATGTCTTCCTTCAGGAAATAATTCACCATAGTGTGTATTTCAAAGGTGCTAGCAGCCTGCATTGCAACGCTTGCTCAATGTTAAAAGAACAGCGTTAACTGCATGTTAATGTTAACTGTGGCTCATCAACAACTTGTACATCTTACCCCAAGGGATGAGGAGTTAGACTAATCGTCCAGACCTTGGCAGGCCAGTGGTTTCCTCAGTTTCAGCACTATGCAACAACCTCAAGCTATCACTTGAGACAGATAGAGCCAGATACCTTAACTGGACTGCAGTTGTTCCAGGCTTGAAAAGCATGTGCCCCACTCAACATTGACAAATACAGAAGGAACTGCAGATGTCTGTAGAGCTGCAAACACCTGACGTGGAAGCGAAGTCCCTTAGATCACCGGTAACTTCATTTGGTTTCAGCATCACTGAATTAATCTACTTTGTTGAAAATGTAATATTTTTTTTCCTTATTTGTATATTCCGGATATGTGTTTCTATAATTATTTAAAGAGTTTAGGTTAGCTAAAGACAGGTATTTCAGTTTCCAAAAGCTGTAACTATTCCAGTTGTGCATTCAAACAGGATTCAGCCCCGAACAAATGAAAACACATGACCTGAAGTTTGCCACAGAAATAAAATATATGGATGTCTATTTTTGTATGAAATGGAGTTCTATATAGTACTATTTAAAAAAAACTTATCTACTTGCACTTACTATTTTACATTCAAAAATTATCATAAATCTGCTGTTTAAGTAACAGATTTTCAAATGTGTGTATATATTTTTCCAGCTAAAGCACTTGTTTAGCTTTTTTTATGTAAGTCAGTATATCAAGTGGTCTACATGTGACTTGCTTTCCATAGGAAATTTTAAAAGCCTGTGTAAAAAGTTCCAGTCTTTTAAACCAAGAATGACTAAATCATATTTGGTATGACAGTGTTACATAATGAAGTAAAGCAGGCTTTTGTACTTAAGAGATCTCGAATGTAAAATGCTAAGCATGTATATTTTAATTGTATAAAACCTTTTTTAAGAGGAACATTTTGCTTGTTGGTTTCTTTTTAAAAAAACTAAACACAACAATAGTTTTTAGCACATCAAGTGCATTCCTGTAAAATACTTCCTTTCAAATGGACAAAAAAGGGATAAGTATATTGAATCCCCTGACTATGCTGTTACATTAGTTTGCATATTAAATATCAATGTTCAAGTATTAAAATAACTGCACTACTCCCCATCAAAACCCACTCAAGTGAGCACTGAAGATACAGATTCCATTTCCAGGTTTGGTTATACTTTCACGTTTAAATTGGTGCTGGGGGAGGTAGAGGTTTGTTTATTCCAGAGGTGGCAATATCTGAGAGGAAAGGGGTTTTCTACGGCAAAGGCTTCCCCCTTTGGGAAACAACACACACGGCTTTTACTGAGAAGCTTTTGTTCTCTCAGGGCAAACAAACAGGACAAAGGGGTTTTCTTGCTGGTAAACTTTACACATGGAAACAAGTTATTGGTTTTTCCTCAAGGTCCTGGAGTCTGCTCCATGTTACGCCTTTAGATGCCCTCCACATCAAGGCATACATCCAGAGGAAAGGGGATACCACAGCACTGGTGTTACTATGGGTGACTTCATCCATCCACAGACATGGAGCTGTGGCCCACTGGACAATAAGCAGCTTACCTGTTTGTCCCAATGCCCATTTCCCCAAAGCTAACGAAAGAAAAATAACATTTGCCAAAGTATATATATTGCAATGCTTTGTTAGACAGCAATACAAACCAAAGGCTGGATGGATAAAAAAGTAATTTAATAAGAGAACTCAACAGACTTAATGGCCAGAAATAGTACTTACAGGAGCAGCTAATTCACAAAAGCATCAAATAACTTCAATTAGACATTCAGTCCATAGCGACAAGGCAAGGTTTTCTTTCTCTTCATCTGAGGTAAGGTTAAGCTCTTTAACATAAACAGTGCTGCTACTCCAAATCTGCTTCAGTGCATCCAAGTATGACAAAGGAAACCGCAGCCCATGAGTCTCCTGGAGGGGGAAAAAAATTTAGAAAAAAAAGTCCTTTGGCTAAGTGCAATGTTCCTTATTACATAATAGTGTATAAGGCTATCGGTACTACGGTGTGCTCCTTTCACACACCACACAGGGATTTGAGAGCATCCTGCAAAAGATGCTGTATCACCCTGCCAACTTTCTTAATAGACAGCTAGCTGAAATCTCTTAAGATGTTCTAGCACACCTTTATGTGGTAGGGTGCATGGCTTCCTCATGTGGTTTCCACATGGCAGAATGAAATAACTTTAAATGTACCCTACCTGTTATTTTTGGAAGGTCATATAAGCTGCTTTCTATCTGGCACATAGTTTGACAGAACCCCAGAGGACCTCCATTACCACAGCTGGAGTCTTTAAGGGCAGGAAGGTATATTCTGGGATTTGCACATACTGTACAGGTGCCAGCGTACAACCTCGGCTACCCGTATTCGCTACTCTAAAGGACCGATGAGATTTGCCTTAAAAGGCAAGTAACTGCCAGGCAAAAAGCCTTGCTGTAATTACTGACACAAGAAGAGGCTGAGTTCTGCTTTGCCTCTACAGTGTGTCTGTGCAGACCTGTATTGGACGTGTTTCAGGTCACAGACCTAAGATAAAGCATCTTACATCATAAATGGGAACAAAAAAGTTCCAAAGCTCACAGCCACTCCTCAGGAGTATTTATGATTTGAGCAAAAGCACACTGTACATAACCCGAGTAAGAAAGGAGATGAACCATCTGCAGCCTTATTTACAGTCTAAAAAGTTCCCTCCTTACATGTTAGTAAGTGTTTACTCCCAATGCTGACCCACCCCACCCTACAATGAACACCCTTATCTTGCAGTATGTTCCAGTGGATATAGACTCTAACATGGGTTCAACATGGCACACGCGTGGCACATAAAGCACAGTGATCCCTGCTACTGCTGAACATGTGTTAGCATATCCAATAGCCTTAATAAAGGATGTTCTAAAGGACACAGCCATAAGAGACACTTCTACCCACTCTATTAGCTTTGCTAGCTAGGACATAAGGCATGCACAAGAAATCCTGTTAAAATCGCAAACATTTAATTAAGCATGAGATGATAACATTACTGAGTTCTACTATTAACTGCTTCTGTGTTGCAGCCTCAGCTCATCCAGATACTTAGGGGATGGGCAGAAATGCTTTGGGTGCTGAGGAGTATAGCAGAACCAGGACACTGCTACCTCCTCAGTCAAAGCTCATCTAACACAGCAAAACCCAAGGTGGCAACGCAGCTTTTGGTGTGTGGTTGTGGGAACAAACCTGTGACGTGCCTTCTTCGCTAGTAGTATCATCTGCCCCCATCATGTGAGTTTCTCTCCTGTTCTTTAAAGAATGATACACATAAACCATCTCTCTGCGAATTTCATCCTAAAAGACAGCAGGAAGAAAGCAGTTACATATTATTCACACCCTCAAATTCATCTACTCAATGTCAGTGCCTTAATTCTGGAGTCCACTGTTACATCAGTGAAAGCAGTTCAGCTTCCTAACTGAATGATCCAACAGCCATCTACCACAGCAATGTGAGTCTCCAAAACATCTTTGAAAAGTTATTTACAACCTGTAATCTTCTGCCTTAGTACTGCCTCTACTAGACTCACAGGGACTGAAGCTGTACAGAAAACATGCCATTTAAGGTGCACCTCCTAGAAGGCCTTAATGAAGGAGCGTGCATCAATAAACTTCCACTATGATACTGATCTGTCTCTTAAAACTCATATGCCTGTTACCATTCCTTGGTCAAAGATCTGCAAACCAATTCAGAGCTCTGTGGGCAGATTTCACACTGGATTTGTGGCCAGGTGTTTCGCATGTGTGCTGTCATTCAGTGTTTATCTGTATGACATAAGAAGGCGAGGTGGCAAAAAATTGGAAAAAAAAAAAAGTTTCCAAAAGCTACACAGTCTCACAGCAATAGGACGCAAAGTGGAGGAGAAAAATCAGAAGGTTATGGTATGTTTTTCTTGAAGGGTAACATTTTATGCATGCAAAAAAAATGTACAAGATGGTCTGTCCCGTTCCCACCTTACCCCTTTTTTTTTAAGACAATAAAAAACACTTCTACAATTTCATACTATTAAACCTTAATAGATAGGAAGTAGTCTGAACACAACATAATCCAAGATGCCAGCATCTAGTTGTGTGTGCAACTTAATGCCACTGGCACCCGCTTAGGTACAAAGAGAACTCAGAAGTGAAGACTAAATGCAACCACAGTCAGCAGCAGCTGCAACTAAGGGAATTTCCTCTCTTGAAGGAACATATTTTTGTAACTTATTCATGCTCTTAACTACAAAGACTGAAAAAAAAAAAATAAAAATCCATCATCAATAGCTATAGAGGCCATTTGCAGCTGCAGTGATCTATCCCATCTCACCTCAGATAAAAGCCGCGCACCTAGCATGCAAAAGCACAGACTGAATTTAGTTCTGTAGCTCTCCTCCAGAAGGCAAGAATGTGCCATATTACTGCTCAACAAACCCCCCCGTCATCTCCTAACAAACCCTAACAGGATGCAGAATCCAACTAAGCATAACTGCATGACCCTTTTAGACAAGTACAACAGAGCAACAACTCGCATACCTTGCACTCCCACCCCAAGCTTCATTATACTTACAGAATTCTCTTGATCTGGTTCCACTGTAATGATAGCATGATCTCTAAACTGCAGCCTGATTTTGCTATCTATTTTTGGCAATTTCCCACCTAAGAAAAATAAATTCTCCATTAGAAAAGAAGGAAACCAGACAAGCAGTGCAAACTAAGCCCTCTGTGCGCTACCCACTCTCTTGTGGCTGTATTTTTTGTTAACCTATGTTTCAACACCCACATGTTCTCAAACTCAGGGTCGGGGGGAAGGGAGAGAGCTTTTTTTTTTTTTAATTCTCTCACCTTTACAGTCTACAAAGAGCTGTAATAGTAAGCTAGAACATAATGACAAATTCTACCAGTTAAACGTTTTCAGTACACAGTTTATTAAAGCTGCCCATTTCAGTCTAGGATAATCTTTATTTCACTCCCAGAGACATGTGTCATCTCTTCCGCTAGACACAGAATTAACCAACTGAGATGTGCATATGCACACATAGAGCCTAGCACAACATGAAGCTGATGCTAGACTGTAATCTTTGCCTACTATAAAATACCTAAGAGGCAGAGTTAGCAACAGCTCTACATCACATCAGTCAGTTTCGGTAACTTCAAAATCTACCTGGAGTCAAAAGATCAGAGTCACATCCCAAGCAAGGTGGCAACCGGTTCATAATGAAATCCTTCTTCATGTCAGATGATCTCAGTTCTTTGGTGTCTTCCAGACGGTCTGCAAGCCTTCTCAAAAGGCTACTCAGTTTTTTTGCTGAGTCAGCTATATCCACCTGCTAAATATTCACACAGAGTTGTTCTGACATGAATTTAAGCTAAACAGACTAGCCTAAAGAGAAGGAGGTGCAGTAACACAGTGAAAATCTGGACACTCCTCTTTTATCTTTGCAAAGGGTAACGTTTACTCCCAAAACAACAAACTTCATGTCTTTTACACATTCCCCACAAGCTGTTCACACACCAAAGCTGACGCTCCCTCTCCCTCCCTCTGGGGCTACCTGCAATGCTAAAGGCCTTGCAAGCGCGGCTGAAAGAGAAACTTGTTCCTTCTGCGTGCTGATGAGCTGATCAACAGCACAACTGGACTATCATAAAGAGGTCACAGAACAATTTACAGCTTTGTCATCTTTTAAAGATTCAAAAGCTCAGCCTGACAGGAACTATGCCCGTCTGAAAGCTCCAAAGCAAATACCGTTACTTTGAGAAGGGAACAAGCCATACAAGGACGCTGTGATAAGAAAGAAAGGCAGTGCAATGAACTTTGCAATGCTTCAGATGGAGCAAACGCTCAGATGGAACAGTCATCCTGAAGTCTTCAAAAGAAGTGGTTGTGCTGTTAGACAAGATAGTGCCATTGCACTGAGTTTTCAAAGCAGATCAACAAGATGCATGCTTGCCTCAGTGCTGAAGTTCCAGCCGGATGCACTATCATTCCCTTAGTCCCGCCTACTTACCATAAGCAGTTGCCTTGGTATGCTTGTCCGCAGCGCCACATCTTCTTTTGCTGTGTCAAACACAAGGCCAGGAATTGCATCCAGTAAGAAATCTCCCCAAGAGCTGAAGGACAGAAAGAAAAAAAAATAAATTACTAAAATAGTTGCACTGAAATAAAATAGATAACTGATGTCAAGGGCTGGAAATGTATTGCTCCAATTTGAAATCTGCTTTGTGCCTTTGGCCCTTCCATTACCTCTCTGTTGTCTCATGCAATAGCGCACTCTCATCTCAACTGTATTTGTGTCCTCACTAGCTTCAAGTCAGTGGCACTCCTACAGAGGGAAGGAACTGGCTTGAGAAGGGTCCGGTTTGTTCTGGTTCAGGTGGTTTCCATTTACCAATGGATTCTGCTTAAAGCTGACCTCAGTGCATGAAGAAATTCCTACCGGGGCCATTATTATCCAATCGCATGCACATACGGCCTCACTGCACACAATTAAGCGTGTGGGGTTGTGTCATTTAATGTGCTTTTGAGACACTTATTATTGCAGGAGGAAATATACCCAGGGTTATCAAATCCAACACGGCATCAGTTTTTAGCTTTGCTTCAAACTTAATTATGACCCCAGGAACAGGACCCCTACATATCTCTACAGGGATTTTAGTGATACCTAAAGGGCATCTTGTAGGTGTCTTGTCTGTGTTAAATCCCCATTCTTAGCCTACATACTTAAAAAAATTAAAAAATGGGCCTTTGATCTCTGTACTTCTGTTCCCCAATTGTAAGAATAAACTAGAGGGGAGGGAGAACTACTGCCTGCACCTTCTTTGCCTAGCGTGACTCAACCTCATCAGGAACAGGCGTGCCACTCACACAAAAGTGCTGTCCTGTCCACATGTGACCTCTCTCCCTGCCACATCCTCAGAGGGTGGTTTAACGGGCAAACAACCAGGGCAAGTGCCCAGCATCCAAGGCCACCAGCAGGCTCCCACCCAACTAGCGCAGGCAGCAGAGCAGAGCCTGTCCTCCAACGTACACCTCACCCTCTGTTCTTGCTCTCCCTCAGCACTCCCTGTTTTCAGCACTGACCTCTGGACACTACTTCAGTTAAAAAAAGAAAAAAAAAAAAGAAAGAAAACAGTATGACTTGTTATAGTCTCATTTACTTTTATTTTTTTAATTGTCTCCATTCAAGTGTACCACTGTCTGCTGCACACTGGGAGGGAAGGACTCTGGCTAATAAATAGAATTAAGATATCTACTTCTTACTGCTTCCCTTCTCATGCCCCCAATCTCCATCTGCCAGCAACTATCTTCAGCTACTCGCTGCTATTCCGAACTGCCCTTCTTATAATGAACTCACACACGCACACATGCACTTCTCTGGCTGCTGGGATCTGGCCCAGAGGAACCATCCTTCAGCACACAGTGGAGTCTCTTTTGTCTTGGTGCCTAAAAGCCCCTGAAAGTGCCACCTCCACCAGCACTTCCTCCCCTCCCAGCTCCTTCTGCACGTGCTGCTTCCAGAGCCATCACAAGGAATCCAAACATCCTCCATTATAAGGACAGCTATTTTCAAGGAGTTCTCTTCATTTTCCAAGGAAATGTTTCCAGACCATACTTCTATCTACAAGCCAAATCAAAATACCAGCCTGTGTCAGGACTGCTGCTTATTTTACCTATGCTTGCTGAAAGCAGGTGCAGAGGTAGGCCGTTACACCTCATTAACAATAACCTTAATGGATGACGATTACGATTTTAATCCTTAGAAGAACTGCACTCCAAGCTTTTCCTTTTTCCTCTACTCATTCTGACACAAGTGCCCAGGGAACATGCTCCCCGACAGCACCGCTTCTCAAGTAACCTACCAGACTGGCATTTGGCTTACGCTGTCACGGAGAAACTGCACTGACCACGCAAGCCTGTCAGGTCTCCAGCAACCCTCTTATAAGCAACCGAATTCTTGTCTCCCCAGCACTACTTGACCAGTAACTCTGTAGGGATCGAGCTGGACAAACCCTGTTCTGTGCGTTCAGGAGGACTCCTGCACACTGGTCTGTAAAACATCACTCCAGCCCAGCCTCCATCAACAAGCTAAACACCCACTTATTCTAGTGTCACTCTTCTGTCTCTTCCACTCACTAAACCAGGGGTGAGAGAAGCGCCAGGTCAACACAAGGAAGCAGTGGGACAAAAAAGGCAGGGGAAGGGAGGAGGAACAGGACATCTCTTTGGAGGCCACTCACTGCTGATCACCCTGAATGTGTCATCAAACTTGCCAAAGCAGCTCAGCGCTAATATTGCCTCTTGCATAACAAATGAAGTCAAACACTCTTTGCAAGAGCAGTCAATACTTACAGAAAATAGCTTTTTTTACCTTCTGAATAGAAGAATAGAACATGAGTGTAAATTAAAATCAGCTGAACCCAACTTTTATGAAGACTCACACCTTTGAGCAGATTCATCTTAACCCTCTCTCCAATTTGGAGGACCGGCCACATTAAGAGTCAGCCCAGTGCTGACACCCTGGGCTTCCAGAATGGTACAGCTGGTGGTTAGAGATTCATCTTACAATCATCTAGAATACGCCCAAACTTGTTCTGCCCTGTTTTGTGGCTAAAATAAGTCCTTCCCAATTCCTAATTCAGGCCAATGACTCCAAACCCGGCACCTGAGAGGCTGATTAAGGTGGCAGGAGCATTTTCCTGTGTGATGACAATGTTTCAGTGGGCACAAGGATCAGATGTGTGTCAAAGGAAACCTGACTTGCATGCACAGGGTAGGAGATGAAAAACACAGGTAAGTAGAGAATATTTGCGAAGGAAGAATTTGCAGCGAGTCTGTCAGAACAGGTGTGGGTGGCTATCAAATGCAGGAGAAAACATGATGAAAGGAATAACTCATTGCTCTATCTGGGTTATGAAACAAACAGTAACTTCAGCCACTTGTGGGAGATTTTTTTTAAACACAACAGTGAGTTTGCAGTTGTCATGTCTTCCACATTAAAGTCTACAGCTGGTAAATAATAAAATAACCAATTAAAAAGCAATCAAGCTTGCTGCATGAAAACCTGGTACACAGGCTGCTTCAAACAACAATGATCTCGCTCCCCTCCTTCCCCCAAACCCCAAATCTTCAATTACTGCTACCCAAACACCAATTTAGATTCTGCTACTAACAGCAGGCCACATACATAATTGTGGGATACCTACATGTATTCCATGTCCCACATCTCTGGGGGGATGGTGACATGCCCTATCCCTGCATTACAGAAAAATAAACCACACAGGGGCTAAATGGAACGAACACAGAAAAAAGCTAAGCAGGGCTCATTACAAGGTGGTTGGGTTTTTTTTAAGAAACAGGGCATCACTTCTTTGAAACATTGGTTTCAGGTCTGTAGTATTCACACACATCATCTGGCAGAGGAAAGCCATTTTCAGAAAAGGCATACTAACAAAAAGAGTCAAGAATAATTACTTGTTTTGGTAGGTACTGATGGTCACATGTGTAGAACAGGAGACCCCAAGGGGAGTGTCAGCTTGGTGAATAGTCCCTCTTGGGAAGTAGAGTAAGTCACCTGGCTGCAAGAAAATGAACAAGAATTGATAAATTTAGGGCACCTGGTCAAATCTTATTGTAGTCAAAATAGAGAAAATACTCTCTGAGCAGACAGACTGACAACATACATTTTTTTAAAATCACAAAATAGAGAGAGATCCTCCCTTACAACCCTTAATAACATAAAATAAAGCACTCTAAGCCAGAAGTCTGACACCTTAAACTTTCCAACTTACTGTCAATATTTACTATATACCTGTCTGAAAACAGGAAGCAAGCTTTTAACATTATAGAACATGCACACTCCAACTCAGCTGCATAAAGGGGACAAACAAGCAACTGAGATGAACCTGCTGACAATACAGCAGGCTAGCAGAGGAGCAGTGCAATGTGAATTTGTGAGATCATGTCAAAAGAAAAGCCAGCATTCCACAAGAAAAGCCAAATATTCTATATAGATGGTAATCTGCTACAATACTGTTGTCTGAAATTTTCAGTTAAAACACTTAAAAAGTACAATCTTCCTCCTCCCCATCTTTCTTCTCACCTATCTAAATTAAATCTCCACACTGATAAAAATTTAGATCAGGAAAGTCAAGACAAGAGAGAAGTGCAAAGGACATGAAATTGCCTCCAAGAAGGAAAAATCAGTTTATATCTGGCTTCTCCTATAAACATCTATATAGTTGGATAGCACAGTCAAAGAGAAAATTCATAAAGCAATGACGATGAAATTTGATTCCATTTTAATTTTACCATTCCTTAAATTTGGTTACATCACCTACTTCTAAGACCCTACTGAACTGTCTAACACAGGTACATTTCAAGTGAATACTACTTGATTTTTCACTGCACTGAAAGGTCTTTTTAGATTATGAGGCTTCACAGGACTTGGTAAGATCAAGTCTCTTTATCCATTTATAACAAGCTGCAATGCATCATCGATCAGCTACGTACAATTTACTTGTTCTGAAGCAAGCCTCTCTCTGCCATTAATAAACTGCATTACTCACCAGTGTAGGGACTACACTAAGAATATTTTGAATTCTCTTCATTTGCTACATTTCACATCCCCAGCAAGAAAACAAACTAGAGTGAGGGACGCACAGGTGAAGGACAAGAGCCCTGAACACCTACCAGAGTGATGACAACCTAGTCTGCAAAAGAAAATATTTCATGCTGTAGCACCCCATGCCTACCACTAAGAAGCCAGGATCATGATTTTTCAAAGCAGTCTTCACTGCAAAGTCCAACTCTTATTCATCTTATCTGCTGAGTAGTCTCAACAAAATCATTCACGTGAGCCAGCAAGCACAACACTCTTCAATTAAAATAGTCAGAATCTTCACAGACTTGAGGTGGCAATGCCCAGATTGAGGCAGGACGGAGCATTTGACAAGAGACAACACGGATCTGATCACTTTGCTGCCTTCTTACTTCTGAATTGGAGGACGGAGGGGCAGACAAGGGAGAAGTACCAGCAAATTAAATGGAACATCATACATGAAGGCAGCTAGACAGCCAGCTACCAAATAAGCTCTGTGCTTGACTTCAGCAACAAACCAGCCACGGCCACAGCCTGTTGCAGTGTCACCAAGTCACACTGGAGCTTGGAAAGTTATACACAAACCAGCGTGCCTTTGCTCTCAGTCAGCTACCAGGTTTTGGTGGGAAGGGAGAACACCACCAATACAGTCTCTAACTGGTCCATTTGTTCTAAACTGCCCAAGGATGGCAGACTGAAGACAGAAATGCAAAGAAGGAGAAAGGAAATACTCTAGAAAGATGTTTAGGGAGGAAATAAGAGTCATCTGACAGCATCCTTGTCAGAGACAGCTCCAGACAGACAACCAAAATCTGACAGTGGCCACCCAGAAGGAATGGGTCACAGGAAGTTGAGAACATGAAACAGAAGAAAAATAAATTAAAAACTTAGATAATTTTTAAGCCCCTTTCAGAGGCCAGTATTATCACTCCACAATATCAGTAAAATGGCTTGTGGAATACACCATTATTCCATAAACATCAAAGGCACTGAAGTCCAGCCCAAAATATTCCAGAAATTAAAAAGGGAACTGTAATTTACTAGACTTTGCATCACCCAATACATTATGACAACTGAATATTACCATCTGTCAAACTACATCTCTAGTGATGCCAGTATCATATCCAATGCGTCTTACTGTTCCTAAACTACCTACACCCAAAAGCAGCTCTGAACACTGGGAAGAGCAGAGACCTTGCAGAGAGAGACCACATAGTCATAGACAGGCCACAAGGCAGAGAAACTAATGAGGCTTCCAACACAGAGCAGCACTGTCTGCTGGATAAATAACACGCTTCGAAAGCACAAGCATGTAAAACAGAACGGGACAAGTATCAGATGCCCTGCTGTCAAAGGGCCTGCATTCATTAATCTTCACGAAATGTTCTTTTTATGCCAAATAACAAAAAACGGCCAAACACACATTTTCAGGTTTAGAAAAACAATTAATACAGCAAGTTAACATGGGGTTTAGTTCACACTTTAGTTTATCAGCCAAGGATAAATGTTTAAATCTAATTCACCAGAACAGTGACAACCTTCGGTGAAGCAGTAGGTTCTCGTGTGTAGAAGGATTGGCCTGATTGATTACAGGCAGCACGTAAAAGTATAAAAATGTTTCATAACCATATATAAACCCAGTGGGTTTTCTGCACACAGCTCCGCAAACATAACCCAGGAGTCAGGGTGCCCAACTTGGAGAATACTGGAGAATTTCCAGAAATAACTGGTTTCTTGGTTCATTATTTAAATACTGAAGGAAAGAATACCTTTGAAAAAGGATAGGTTAGACAACTATCAACGACATTTCTCATGCTCACAGTGTTTTGTGCACCAACCCTCCCCTCAATTTCACAACCACGATCATTCAGAATACTGTCTTCAAGAAACTGACCATTTCAAACATGACCACTTTTCTGGCAACCATAGCCCAGACCACGTAAAGCAATTTAATTATAATACCTTTAATATGAATTCATGTGTGGGACTCCCAATCCTATCTTCTGATTCAACATTATATTCCCGAGCTAAATGCACCGTTGGTTTATACAGTCGCCAATGTTTCTCGCCTTCGAGCTGAAGGATGAACACCTGCAAAAGACCATAAATCCAAATGCATAAGGAAGCCTTGCTGCCCCTCACAACTGATCAGAAATTTTAAGCTGTCTTCTTACTTAGAAAGTCTGTGGAACCATTGCAGAAATCAGGGACAGAAAGCAAACAGAAGTGACACAGGTTGTTTTTCTGACAACAGAGGAAATGGATTTTACCTTCCCTGCTCTCAGCTATTCCACAGCATGGCAAACAGGATGCCTCTCATTACTTTTTAGATGTCTACAATGCAGAAATTGACATTTGAACTATTTAAGCTCTACTTAGAGACGAGAAGAGTTGTGAAGTGTGATCTGTTTTATCCCAAGGTAAGCATTTGGAAATTCCCGTTTCTCTCCATTCACTTAAATAAAAGTGCTAGACAGGTAACTCAAAAGTAATGCCTGCCACGCAGATATTCCAAATATCAGGTGAGAGGTCTTATCACCATTCACTGACAAACAGAGCATGAGAAACATCTAGGGGATGCTGTGAGCTGGGGGTTGATGACATACACCAAAACATACAGGTTATGGGGCTGCTGAACAAAAAGCATAAGGAAAATGAAACTCCAGATGTATTCAATAGAAATTAAAATAGTAAAAAGCAAAAAAGACATGTAAGGGTTTTTCTTGTTGTTTTGGTTTAAGTGGGATAGCCCAACTTTTTTTTTTTTTTTTT
>VUYV01000184.1:1482202-1528773 GCA_008711295.1 Anarhynchus alexandrinus | reverse complement strand
GCTCTTACGATTTGAAACCAACACAAGAGGAGTTAAAGCAAGCTGATGCTTTCATCTGTAGGTAAAAAAAAAAAAAAAGACAGCTTTACTCCCAAAAGTAAATGCTCTCATTTATTAAGATGCTTTTACCTACACAGATCCACAAAACTTAAAATCCAGTTCTCCTATTGGCAGTCAGTACTAAATTCTCCTATGCAGCAGTATGCAGGACACCCTCACTGCTCCACTAACTCCTGGAAAAGGTTTCATCAGTAGGTCCTGTAACAGCCTCAACCTCAACAGTAACCTACAGTCACCTTAGTCCCACAGGAGTCCCACATCACCACCTTCCTGAGAGGATGGACATGCCCAGGTGCAGCAAAATGCAGTTGTCCATGAGGCAAGGGAATGCTTAAAAAAAGACTGAAAATTAGTTCCCAATTGCTAGCAACATCTGAAGATGCTGCCAGCACCAAGATCTACAACTGACATCCCCAAATGCCAGAAACACAAATGCAACCAGGCCTGAATTGCCAGTTTTGGGTACCAGACCTAAACCCATCATACCAAGCTCTCAGGTCATTCACATTTTTAACAAAGTTAAATTCAGGTATGTACTATTCACAGAATGCAGCTTCATTTACACAGTGTGCTGTTCTGTAGTGTTTTGTCAGTTATTACAACTGTAGAATGACATAATAGCTTGAGTTGGAAGGGATGTTTAAAGATCATCTAGTGCACCCCCCCGCGCCATGGGCAGGGACACCTTCCACTAGACCAGGTTGCTCAAAGCCCCATCCAGCCTGGCCTTGAACACTTCCAACTTCTCAGGGCAACCTCTTCCAGTGTCTCACCACTCTCATCAGAAAAAAAAAAATCTTCCTTATAGCTAAACTAAACCTACTCTCTTACAGTTTAAAACCATCACCCCTTGTCCTGTCACTACAAGTCCTGGTAAAAATTGTCTCTCCATCTTTTTTATAAACCCCCTTGAAGTACTGAAAGGCCACGATAAGGTCTCCCCGGAGCCTTCTCTTCTCCAAGCTGAACAACTCCAACTCTCTCAGACTGTCCTCATAGGAGATCATTTCTCTGATTGTTTTTTGCGGCCCTCCTCCGGACCTCCAACAGGTCCATGTCCTTTTTACGTTGGGGGCCCCAGAGCTGGACGCAGTACTCCAGGTGGGGTCTCACCAGAGTGGAGTAGAGGGGCTGAATCACCTCCCTCGACCTGCTGGCCACACTTCTTTTGATGCAGCCCAGGATGCGGTTCGCCTTCTGGGCTGCAAGCACACATTGAAGACAGGCTGAGAGTTGGCGTTATTCAGCCTGGAAAGAGAAGGCTCCAGGAAGACCTTATAGCAGCCTTCCAGTACCTAAAGGGGGCCTACAGGAAAGATGGGGAAGGACTCTTTATCAGGGAGTGCAGTGGTAAGACGAGGGGTAACAGTTTTAAACTGAAACAGAGTAGATTTAGATTAGATGTTAGGAAGAAATGCTTTACTGTTAGGGTGGTGAGACACTGGCACAGGTTGCCCAGGGAAGCTGTGGATGCCCCATCCCTGGCAGTGTTCAAGGCCAGGCTGGATGGGGCTTTGAGTAACCTGGTCTAGTGGGAGGTGCCCCTGCCCATGGCAGGGGGGTTGGAACTCGATGACCTTTAAGATCCCTTCCAACTTTAACCATCCTACGATTGCTGGGTCGTGTCCAGCTTTTCATCCACCAGTACCCCCGAGTCCTCTGCAGGGCTGGAGAAAAAGCACAGCAACAGAACGGCCCTGTTCCTGCTTCAGACGGGAACAGATGTACCTGTTTATCAGTTCAGGCCTCTACACTGGCCCAGCGACTCAACTCCCTCCGAAGCAAGGGGGTAGAAAGATGGCCACAGCGACTCTAAGGCCACACAGCCTCCGCTGCTCCCCCTCGCCGCTCTGCCACACCGGCTTACCATTAAACTTTTTCCAAAAGGGAAAAACGCAGAAAATTGTGCCGCTGTGCCCGCAGTAGGTAGCGGCCAGCGATCCTTGCCCCCCGCCAGCCTCACCGGCACGGCCGGGCTGCCGGGAAGGCGCCCAGCGAGCGACACCGGCCGTGATCCGCTCCAGACACGAGGCCGCCGGGCCCGGCGCTGCCACAACGCGCTCCGCACCGCCGGACGCTTTTCCCTGCGCTCCAGAGGGGCGCCGAGCCCGGCGGGGCGGCGGTCCGCCCGTTCCTCCCGCCGCCATCACCCCCTCCCCGCCCGTAAGGGCTCCTCTTCCCTCACAGACCCCGGGCGCTCGGAAGCCCCCAACTCCCGGCGCGCGCACTCACCCNAGGGTGTCGCTGAATGTGATGTGAGGTGTTTCCGTGCCCCTGGCCACATGGCGGGTGGTGGAGGGGTCTGAGTCTCCACTCCCGAGCCGGGAGCCAGCGTCTCTTCGAAGGGCTGGGGCCTGTGTCCCAGCGCCCGAGGGTGCCGGCGAGAAGCCGCTAAGCCGGCGGGGAGGAGCCCTCGGGCAAGGGGAGACGCGCCGTGCCCTGGGCCGGGGCGGGCGCCCTCGGTGTCCCGCGGCGCGGCGCGGTGCAGGCCCGGGCGGTGGGAGCGGGTACCGCACTGCTGCCGCCGGCGCGGCCCGTGGAGAAACGGGGTTTGCGACGGCTGCCGTTGTGGGGAGGATTGCTGAGGGCGAAGGAAAGAGACACCGAGCAAGATCAGAGAGTCATAGAATGGTTTAGGTTGGAAGGGACCTTGAAGACCATCGAGTTCCAACCCCCCTGCCATAGGCAGGGACACCTCCCACCAGACCAGGTTGCTCAAAGCCCCATCCAGCCTGGCCTTGAACAGCTCCAATACGGGGCATCCACAGCTGCTCTGGATAGGATGTCGAGCTGGAGTAATGTTCACTGGTATCAGCCAATAACGCTGGGCAGTGTTTCACGCCATTTAACCTCACTTGGTAACAAGAACGTAGTGTCAACCTTTTTTTTTTTTTTACTCCCAAACTAGAAAGCTTTAAAGCAATCAACACCTGAAAACATAATCCATGCAAGAAGTATTTCTTCATCTACTGAAGTCATTTAATGTGAATGTGCGAGAGAGAAATGTACTCCATTTTTCTGAAACCAATTGGAAATTACACAACAGTATCTCCACTAAAGTTATTACATGGATTAAATTTGGATATACAACATAAAACCTCGTGGTTATTTGTATAAAATTTTACCTCATACACACAAAAGTGCCCAGACTTTACCTGCATTATTTTTTTTCTGGACCAAAGTCTTGTTCCAGAGCCCCTCTGGCTCTTCTGAGAAGAAATCTTCAGAATCCTCACCAAGCACGTGAAAACTTATATTTTTTGTTACCTTTACTAAAGATGCCTGTTAATGGTTTAATTTACATTGGCTGAAAGACATCAGAAAAATTGTTAGGTAGGTTTTGCTAAAGTTTAGTTCTTGTGTACGGATAGCTTGAAGCATACAAAGCAGAACTGCCAGCAAAAGGTGAATTTTGGAAACCTCAGGAGCCTTACAGTGCATGGCTAATGTAAGTAGAAAGTTATATTGGGCATAAGTTCACTACTTAGAAGGACCTTTCAATGACAGATAAGAGAGGGGACTGTGTTCTATCAACAACTCGTGGAAGGAAATAATAGAGCCTTTCACGTCTAAAATACCCGTTCAGATCCCTCCTGTTATAGTAAATGGTTTTGTGATCCTGTTCCTCCTTGCGGTGTGGCTGTTACTCACACAGTAATAACTCCTGCTTCCCCGGCACTAGCTGGACCTTTCGGAAGAAACATCCTATGATTCCAGTGGGTTCTTCATTCGTGAATGCATCCAGCAAACTCCTATGTGCTCAACAGAGAAACTGGCAAAGTATAATGCACAGGAAAAGGGGATCCGGGACAGAAAAAGGCAAACACGGCTCATCCTGTTGAGTCCTTGTTCCTTTACCACCTGGATCACTTGGGTCACCAGCTGACCAAGACATGGCCACTTGATCATGAAATACAGATTAATCAGCATGTGGATGGGCCACCAGAAGAGAGATTTTGCCAGGAGTGAATGCTAAGGTTATCCTAATTGTACAAATGTGTATGAATTAGTAAAATTTAAGTTTCTCTATAAAGCATTTTTTTTTCATTGGGCTGTGACTTTGGAAGAAAAAGATGCCGTTCTCGACTTTCTGACTCATTCTTAGTTCATCATGACGTCACCCAACATTCAGGACACTTTGCAAAATGTATTAAATTGTGAATATTTTACTGTAAATACTCCCCAATAGTTAGGCTATTCAGAGGCACACATTTTTGTAGCTCTCTGAAAAACAGGTCACTGGCATGAAATTCTGCTTACTCCTTTCATGAGAATTATAAAGCCTTGAAGAATGAAGTAGTTCTCCAGACTTAAAAGTTTGCATCACCTACATTGACACTTACAGGATGTTTTCTTAATAGACATGGATGTAGCAGCAGATGCTAAAAATAGGGAGGCCACATCCTGCACCTCAGCTAGTCACAGACGCCATTACGAGCTGTTATTTCTGTTCCAAAAATCCACAAAGTACTCTCAGCATAACTGCTTGAATACCGCCAGGATGAATACTCAAACAAATATGTATTTACGTAATGGCTGTGATGTTTTAACTTTTAGTAAACGCTGAGGGAAGTAAAACCCCTACATTTGACTGGCTGCAAAACCAGCCACAAATAACAGGAATGGGAAACCCTTGTGAATACTTTTTTTAAAGAATTCCATGCTGGTCTGTCTAGACAAATTGACTAAAAGTATTTATTATCGTCCCCCTCTGGAAGATAACACAAGCTTCAGAAGAGGGTCATGTGAGTTTTAGTCAGCCCTCTAACTCCCTCTAAACAAGAAATAATGTATTTAAATACTGTTTTTTATTGTTTACTATTTATATGAGCAATAGATTTTTGAAGCATAATTGATCCTGCTATCATCCCTATCACTGCATTAAGAAGATAGAAATTAGAAGCTCGGCTGTAAAACTATGCAGTTCAGTTTCATCTTCATAACATGCAATCATCTTCTTCATTATCATAATAAAACCTGCTATGTAGTACTCTCCATGGGGAGAACACTTTGCCAACGGTTACATTTACAGTTGCAAAGTAACTAACAGTTTTCCTCCATGGAATCAAGCTGTGCAGAGTTCGGGCACATGTATGGGATGTGCCCGGGAGGTAAATGGAGGCAGGAATCTCTTTTCCTCCACACTTCCACGTGTGGGCCTGCTTGCCGGACAGCCCACACAGAGCTTGGGCACAGCTGCGCTGTGGGGCTTCTGCTGCTGGAATTCCTGTAAGAAATTTGTAAGAGGGAACCGGGTTGGGTCAAGAAGCACATGGGTATTTTTTCTGTTGGAGGCTGAGGATTCGCTGTTGGCTACAGAACAAATACCCCTTCCCGTAAGGCAGATGAAAAAAAAATGTATGTGAAAACAATGGTGTTATGTTAGTTCATGTGAAAAGTTTGGGACATACACATCTGGAGCGATTAGATGGGATCTTCTCAGGCAATCTGGAACATCTGTGCAGGATGCCTTCATAATAGCAGTGCAGTAATGAGGATGTCATGGTAATTTTTTTATGTATCTATATTACACATTGGCTCAGCTTGAGGTCTAGTGTGCTGGTGCTGTTGCCAAAGCCTGCGTGTCCTTTGGCTTTATGTTCCCAGCATTGTCATTCCTGGTACGGTTCTGCTTTCCATGACAGGATTTCCTGGAAGAGTATCAAAGCCGTCTTAGCTCTGATCGTTTGTTTGGCAGCGAACTGGCTGCCAAAGTACCCACTCACTCCATCAGATTTCAATCACCCGGCATGCAGTGTGTCACCAGCTTCTCCAGCTCTGTAATGGGGAGCTTGACAGATGCAGCTTTTTGAAACAGTAAAAGACATCACCGTGCTATGAGCAAACAATATTGGAGCAGGAAAATCAAATAAACCAGAGAATGGTTCAGGCTTCTAAATTTATTCGCATTTCCTAATCTTGACCAAGCAGTGACCAAGCATTTACTTTGTGACATTTTTTGCCACCACAAATTATTGTTTTGAACTGACTTTGTAAACTTAAACTCATTTCATTAAATGACAGACAAACCCAGTGAATTTAAGTGGAAAATTCTCCTTATTTGGGAAAGTTGCAAAAGTAATCTTGATTCTTTTCTAGAGCTCTGAACACTTTGTGTGTGTCCCCAAACACCCTTAATTCAACCTCCTTAGCCTGAACCTAAGGATATTTCCATGCAGGATTCATCTGGGGCAGATGGGATTCCTGTATATGGCTCTGTTTTGGCACAGCTGCTTCCTTTTATTTCCTGTGTGTCTCGGTGTGGTATCTTGAACTGTGCTGGGGATCAGTGCTGCAAGCAGGCATATGTAGCTTCTCTTCACTGTAACATTCAATCTCAAAAGCCAAAGGTGGGGAGAGGCAAAACCTAAAGCTCATGTATGCAACATAAAGCAGAAGAACCAGATTCTGCTGAAGACATGGTTTGTTTGTTTTCTTGATAAAGTTTCTAAAATCTCTGCCTCAAAGCCTACGTTTCTGAAATGAACAGTTATGCAGAAAGCAGGTGATTACAGCAGGTCTACAAGAGGCACAGGTGTGTTGGTGTCACATGAGGGGCATAGCTTGTGCAGGTGACGCTAGTCATCCACCTGGGAGGTGGCTCTAAGACACTGAGTGCACTGGGTCTGGGACAGTGTTCCTCTGCTGCTTGTGGGACTAGTGATTAAGATTTCTCCAAAATAAAGGCCCTTCTTAGTGGTCATGTGGAAAGTCAGGGACAGTTGACAGGGTGAGGGTTTTTCTTGAGGTGTTGATGATGCACAATGTTCAAAGCCCCATCAGCTTTATTTCCTGCTGGTCCCTACCCCACTGCTAAGCCATAATCACATTCCCCCTAGTTACCATCCGAGGAGAAAGGCTCCTGAGGTGCATACAGGTTGCCTAGCAAAATGGAAATGCAGCAAGTGAAATAAGGATAGGAGCTATTTGAAGACGATTGGTGCTGATTGCCTGCTAAAATGGGCCACAATTGGAGACCAAACAGAGAGGCTGATTAAAGAGGAATGGTTATAGTGTAGGTAGAGACTGGATAATACTTCAGGTGGGAGCTGCTTTCTGTTTAGGTGTGTGACAAAGGGCTCCCTTAGTGAGCACACCACTTCTATGCTACTGCAGTAGTAGCATGTGCATTGGATTGCCCCAGTGAAGCACTGCACAGTCCAATTGAAAAAGAAACCAGACTCATGAGAGTTTTTCATTAACAGTTTTGCTTCTAAACAAGCCAGCCTCAGTATGACGCAGAAGTCAGTTTTGGAAACTTTTAACCCTTTCCTCTACTGCTGCTGCATTATTTTTAAAGCATGATGCTACCCTCATCCGCAAAATGATGTCTAGCTTATAATGGGTTTTGTTCATATGTACAAACCCCAGTAAAAAAAGTTGAACACAATATACACACTGGGAAATATAATCCTGGAATATGTGTCAATAACATGATTATTCTGTAAAATAATCCTGCCCACGTTTCCCTTCAGAGATCTCTTCCTCTTCATGCGAGGTGTGTCCGCATTGGAGACGCTGGCTGCCCCTGCCCGAGTCTCATTCTCTTCACAGCGGTCTGAGAAAGAAGGCAGGTCCATATCCATATCCGTGTCGTGAAAGCAGCCGTCAAAAGCCATTGCTTGCACTGCATCGATACTATACATTCCTGAAGCCTGGAAACAAAGAATAGTTATTCTGCGTCTAGCAGGAGCCATTTTAGTAAATTATAAATAAATAAAACAGAAAATAAAGCAAGCTTTCTCTTCAGCGGTGTTCCCACTGTGGAGAGCATATGGAGAACAGGGCTACCTCACAGTATTGCTATCTGTGGGGCCTGCCCCCTTGCACAGGACATGAGCGAGGAAGGGGATACATGCAATAAAACACACTTGTCTGACTGCTTATTGCCAGCTTCTGGCTGCCAATATGTGCCCCAGCTTCTGAAATAGAAACATGAAACTCTGCCTTTCCTGTAGTTTTGCGTTGCTGGAGTTGTGGGAAATTACTTCAAACATTTTCATGAGTAGTTTTTTGATGGGATTATCAAATCACGTGAGCAACACATCCACCCTTTTGGTGTTTTTCCCCTTGTGATATTCCAACAAATGAGTTTACATGAGGGGATATTCTTGAAGCAAAGGTTTTAAGGGAGTGCTTCATAGAAAGCAAATGTTTAACCTGTGAACGTTTCTGCTTCAGGCACACTTTTCTAAAAATGACCTTGTCATTTATCTAGTCTTGGGACAGAAAGGCATCATTAAACCCATCTTCCTAATTGAAAATGGCAAAGCAGAAGAAGGAGCCATAGACTCTACTTCAAGGGGAAACAGGAGGGAATATTACATGAGTGCATTTTGGGGTGTATTTCAGAGAGAGGAAAAATACCTTGACCAATAGATATTTGAGAACGGAATGAAGGTTCCCTTCCTCTGGGGGGAAAAAAATAACAGGAGATGTGCTCCCTAACCTCTGCCCCAAGAAAAGGAAGGGAGAGAAAGCACAGACCTTCTCAAGATCTCAGAGAGGATGATACATTTCCTCCCTTCAGCCGAGTAAAGAAAAGTGCGATACAGAGTGGAGTCACAGAGATGGTTACTGTACTGTTATCACAGTGGTGTTTCAGGATTACTCTGTGGCTTCTGTGATGCTTTCTGAAGGCAACAAAACACAGAGGATTGTACCTTGCCCCTTTTTTTGAGTTGCTTTCTCTCTTCGATTGTGGTGAGATAGTTCACTGCTGCGTATTCGATGACAGACAGGAAGACAAAAAGGAAGCTGATCCATAAATACACATCCACAGCCTTTATGTAAGACACTTGAGGCATTGAGGCACTTACTCCCGTCATGATGGTTGACATTGTCAGCACTGTAGTTATACCTGCCAAAGAAAAAGGGGAGGTTATCGTACTACTGGCCAGCTGGTTCTGTTTAGCTCATCACCATCGCTTGGACAGTACAGCTTTGTGAGGGCATATGATTGACACTGCCTTTAACTTCATTGCACAGGCTCTGGAAAGTGGAGTCAACCATGAAGGACCTATCACATACAATACTGAAACCAGTAAATCATCTCTCTGCTGAGTGCATACACTTAGAGCTGTGGCACACCAGGTTCGAACAATGGGGACACAATGGTGATTCAGCAGCATAAGGAACAGGTTTCTATGACAGCTTTAGGCACTGCTATAGAGAAGTGAAAGCAGGTTTGTGGTTTTCCCTCAATTCCCAGAGCCAGGGTCTCCACTGCACACTTTCTTGTCCCAGAGAATCCCCAAAGAATCACCAATTTCCCTCCCAACCCCTTCTCAAATCGTACTTCTTGAGAACATGTTATCAGCTTGTAGGTCTCTGTCATAAATCCATGGGTCTCTAAAAACACTCTAGCATAAAAAAGCTGTACCCATTGAAACTAAGAAATATTTTTGTTTAGTTCAGTGTGTCCAGAATTTCACCTTCATCTTTTAAATCTCTCTTACATGCAGCTATTCGTCTCATTTTGCCTTGTTCTATCTCAGAAAAACAAAACAAAAACACCAACACCCAACCCAGGCCCTGCTTTTAAAGAAATGAATGTAGCACTGGAAGTGAAGACATCTCAATAACATCTGTGAGACAGCATTGGCTGATAGCATGGCCTTTCAGCTGGGTCTCAGTATAGCCTTTCTCCAGTTTTATGCTAGTTAAAGTTCACTGGAACATACAAGAGTTTTCCCTCTCCCTCTCTGCAAGTTCCTTACGATGAAGGATGGAGTTTGAAATATACCATGTAGAGGAAATCAATTTATTTAAAATAAGTATACTCTAGGCTAGGGAGCTAAGCTTTTTAAACTTTATTGTTAACATTGGCTATGAATTATGTATGCTTATGCTAATGAAATGTGTGTTATTCATAGAACTCCTGATGCATAGCCTTCTGCAGAAATCCATGTATAAATTAAAGAATATGATCAGCAAAAACATCTTGACAACATTACAAATTACCTACTGAGAATTAAAACTTTATTTTTAAAGATAAAGATAAAGATTTCTTAGAAATAAAAGGAATTGGTAGCTGCATTAATAAAAATAGGTAGGAGGTACTGTAATTTGTTTTTAGACTAACAAATAGATTTATGTCTCATGTATTAATAGCTTTAGACTGTGCCGATAGAAAGGGATCTGAGGTAGCTACAGTCCTATTTTTTTTTCTAGCTTGATATAGCTATAGATAAAAATTGAGGGCTCCCTCAGTAAATGCAAGTTTGTTTCTTAAACAAAGATCCTCAAATTTTCACTTGTCTAAGAAATATGGCAACATACAGTTGGCTTCTGGGACTAGCATCAGTGAGAAGAAAGAACAGGAGCTTCATTACTAATTGCAGGACTCAGGTGCACTATGGTTACATTAGATATCTTAACAAATTTCCATCAGATCTTCACAGAGATGCTAATCTTTGAGAAAATGTACTCATTCCAAGGCCATCAGCCTTAAATTCCCAACAAAGGCAGTCTTGAAGTGGTATCAGTTGATTCATCACTGAGAAAAACAATAATGTTATAAAAAACCCCATGGCAATTAGTCTTTTTTCTCCTGAGCTGTGGTGTTCAGAACTAAAACTGTGAGAGCAGAAAGATGTCCAACTAACTCTTTGGCTTCCACAGAAGCCTGTGTGCCTTGCACAGTTAAGGCACCAAAGCAAACATTTTCAAGGTTCCTAACAAAGAAAGGATTTGCTACATTGGAAAAGTCAGGAAACTGGTTCCAAGTTGGTAGGAAGATATCAAATGTGTCTAGACAGAAAGCAGAGCTGCAAAGTTATTCAATAGATTCTGCTATGCCTATTAAGTATTTCTCATGAACCGTGGATTTGAGGGATCTGACTACCTGTTACTACTTGTTACTTTGCTGGGAAGAGGGGAGGAAAAAAACAACTGAGACTTTGCAAAAAAAGAAAAAAAAAAAAAGGAATGAAGTATACTTGCTCATGTCCTGTGTAAATAGGAAGCTAAGGTAACTTCAAAACCTCTCCCCTATCTGTTCTACACTTCCCAAAAGAATATACATTAAAGGTTTACCTAGTGATACCCTGGCAGGAACGGCTCTTCTGTCAATCCAAAATGAAACCCAAGACAGCATCACCATCAGCATGGCTGGGAAATAGGATTGTAGCACAAAAAAGAAAATATGTCTCCGGAGTGCAAAGTTTATAAAAAGTCGATTGTACCAACCTATTGAAAAAAGAGAGAGGAACAGGTTGGGGGGAAGAGAGCTGTGTTATTTGTGAGCTCTGTTCACTGGCCCCTTCCTTTCAGTAGGAATGGTGTCTTCACATCAGTAATAGTAAATGCCTAAGAAACATTGCCGCCACCTTGGTTTTATATAGTGTCTTACAAGCTGTCCATCCTACCTCATTAAAATACTGCTGCCTTGGGAGTGAAGCAGCACGACTGCATAACTTAAATACTATGTTATAACTGAGGTTAGGAAATTGAAAAAAAAGTAAATAGACTTCAAGTGAAACTACCGGGAGAATAAAGACAGAATATCGTTGTCCAATCCAGCTAGGACAGTGAAGCCAACACCCTGCCTCCCCCAAAATGTAGCCTGCCTTCTCTCCCACTTCAAAACCCCAGCAACAAGCAGCGCTTCTTTTCCTACGGGCAGACCGGCTTGTCTGCCCAGCGTTGACTTTAGAGGAAAGGGTGCCATCTAGTGAATTTTGGGGCGTGCTCTGTCTGTGCAGCAAAGTATGTGTGCTGTACCTAAAGCGATTGGAGGGAAATCAGTTTATAGTGAGGTGAAAAGAAGACAAAAGTGGCTGGCTGCGCAGCATCTGCCTGTCCGGTACATATAGAGTCATCAATGAGCCTGTGTTGGAGCAGTCATGCCATCACGAAAAGCATCTTTATAAAAAAAGAGTATCTCAACAATAAGCCCATCTAATATTAAACACACTCTATGTGTTTTCGCTTGTGGAGAAAGGTTTTGGTTTTAAAAATTATTATCTCAAAAATGCATTGAAATTGTTGCTCCTTTGCAGGCCAGGGAACTGCAAAAGCCTAAATGCTACGCATGTGTGGTTCACTGAGATTCACAGGAAAGGGTATGCAGAACCTAAAATGCAGAAGGCTGCTTCATGGGCCACATTTTTGCCCATTTTTTGCCCGAGACTCTTCAGGGGGATATGGCTCCCATTAGAGTTGTGCAGAATCTTCCCCACTGTTACTTACTTTGGGGGACGGGGTCTGTGTGTAATCATTTTCTTCCAACAAGAAGCAAAATAAAAGAACAAGAGAAACTGGAACCTCCTGACTGAAGCAAAACCTCAAAGCCAAAGAAAAGTGTATGTCTACAAAGGGCAGCGTTCTAATTAACAGATACAGTACACACATTATTCAGTTACTTCCCAGTGGTCCCTGTGACTTAAAAAAAATATCTTTCCTTTCACCTTTACCGTGATGAGTAAGCTCATCATCAAAACATCTACATAGAAGTGTTAAGCAGTTACAATTTGTGAAGTCAAAGGTGCTGTGAAGGTGCTGCAAAGGCCTGGGCACAGGGGTGCTGTGAGGTTGCCCTGTTGTGCACAAGGCTATATTTGCTTGCGTAAGTGTTTTTGATGAGAATAGCAAGGCAGAAAGAAGCCAGCTGAGTTCCCGGAACCACACAGAGTTCCAACACGCAGTGATAGCAGTTTGGTGGAAAATATCCCAGTCTCCTTCTTGCAACAAGGACAAATTTGACGTTGCTCTCAGCAAGGCACAGTTATGGTAGTAAGGTATCACTAGCCCTCTTCTCACATGACAGTGGCTCTTGAAAGCTGGAGCTCTGTTCTTAGCTCATACACGAGCAAGAGATAAGGATGAAGAACCTGATCAAGCTGTGAATTCCTTACTACTTAGACTGCATCATAATTTAAACTGGAATTTCTGCATTCAATATCAGCCACCTCAAACTTGAATCACTCTTTAAATGAAAAAAAGAAGCTATTCTGTAAATAAAGTACAGTAAATAAAGCTATTTGCAGCTTTTCTGTATGTATTAAAGACTTTTTTTTCCAAAGTGTTATGTATTTTATCATATTACATGGCATAATTTCTATTTTATTAATCTGCCTTGATATATAAAGGGCAATATCAACACTGAAATGAATTGACTCAGACTGGAAAGTACAGTAGCAAGCATGCTATTTTATCTGGTTAACAATGTATAGTTAGACTACTTACATAGAGAAGTAATTCAAAATTTATAATTCTATGTGCAAATACAAAGAAAATAAAACCCACCTTGCATGAAATCAAGACTATAATAAACCCCTAAAGCCTTATGCAGTTTGCCAGAAAGTAGGGTTCAAGATCTATAGGGAGAAATAAAAACCTGTCTGGGACAGACACCTGTATTTAAACAATGTAGCACTGACATAAAGGGATTTTTTTTCTGCAACTTTATGTATAAACATGGAACATTAAGCAAACCATGAAGTAGACCTCAATAGGTTATACATGCTCTCATGTAGAAATCTTATCGTTAGTAGACTTTTAATGACATTTTACAGCTCCCCAAATTAGGATATTTTAGACAATAAAACACACTGGGATTCCGTGTTTGCCTTCTAGTACTTGACCTTTTAGGGTTTTCATTTTCAAGCTTTTCTATGTAACAAGGACCCAAAGATTCCTGTAAACCAAATACTCCAGTGGCTTTCAGAGAAGCACCACAATTTTGCAAGAGCTCACAACAGCATATATTTGGTTGTTGTGCATTATTTTCAGGCTCTTATTGTCAGATGTTAAGTTACAAGTATTATTATGGCTTCTTCTTCTAATATCAAAAACATGTTACATTGGTAATGTAAAGAGAACCGAGGACCTAGACCGACAGACTAGTGTGATTGACAGACCTCATTTTAACTGAGATCTCTCAGCAGTAACGGTCATTTATTAGCAACAAATTTGAATGTGAAAGACATTCTGCATGATTGTGTCCTGTGCTTCTCTCTTCTAATGACAGGGGCTTACTATACCAGTACTGCTGTAAAAAGCTAGTCCACTGGAAGCACTGAATTCTTCGATGAAAAACTGGGAGAGGGAGATGTGCTCATCTGTGCTCAGGGACTTGTTTCCATGTTTCCAGTATAACATCAGATCATCTTCGTTGTATGCATCTATGAGAAAGTAAAAACTGAATCACCTTTTCTGCTGGAACAATGCTTCTGTTTTCTTTTCTTAGGGATAGGAGACCACTCAAACAATTTGGGAAAACTGCAAAGAAACATTCTTTTCACAGCAATTTGCCAGTTGTTGACATGGAAAAATTTGCAAAGATCATATTCCACCTTGTTCCAAGTGGAGTCCAGTCCTATGCCCTGCCAGCAGCTTACCTGACAGATGGGGGACACGCTCAGGGTGACAAGGCACACAGGAGTGGAGCTCTGGAGCTGCCACACTGAGCAGACTGCCTGAATGCTGGGGATCTGTTCTCTTTTCCAAGACTAAACAATAAACCAGCATCCCAGTTTTACTCATAATCCCAATAAGAATACATTTTGAGATATCAAAAGGCTCTGCAAAACAGAATTACCTTTTGTTGTCCAGCTCTACAGCTTATTACAGACAACTGAGTCAGGGGTGAGAAGGCAGACATTTCACAGTAACACAAGCACTCGTTTTCATTTTTCTATGAGGTTAAATAGTGACGTCTTATTTTACTTTTAACATGCACTTTCTTTTTTTTTTTTTTTTCAGAAAAAAACATGATTTTTGACAGAGGGAATGCGTTTAGATACAGGCCTTGGAATATCAACCCAGTCGAAACAAAGCAGGGTGCATCATGGTATTTTTTGTCTTCCCAAAGCTCACTGAGTTGTGGAAAGATCCCAAACTGGCCACAGTTTAATATGTGCAGGTTGAAGCGTTCTGGTCATACACCAAAATACGTGAAAAAAGTGTTATGAACAAGATGGAGTGCTGGTAACAAGGCACATATGAAGAACAGGTATGAATTAAACTTACAGCTTTCCAGTTCTAAAGAACAGTTCTGAGTGTCCAGAGGAAACCTACTGAAATCCATGAAACACATAGCAGAAACTGTTATTCTGCAGAAAAGAACAGAAAAACATAAATTAAAGGAAAAATTTCACACTTTCTTAGGGCTGTGCAGACATCTTAGTGAGATCCCCAACCAGTCTGCTGTTTAATATCCTAAAGATTGAGTTTTTCTACTTTTTTAGACACTTCTAAAATTGCTTCAAGATAGTGAGATTAAACTAAATCAGTGAGAGATCATATTTTTAAAACATAAATAGTCTTTCTTATTAAGTACATGACCTTCAATTTTTAAACCCTTTACTGGTCTGATCCTTCATTAGCCTTTCACACGTTTTGCTTAGAAGGGTTACACTTACAAAGATTAACAAGGGGAGTTCACATTTCTTAACTGGATTTCTCATAGATTAAAGTAGATAGTATTACAGATTAGAGAAAATATTATTCCAAGTGCTATTTTCCCAGCTGGAATGATTATAATATTTAATTACACAAAAAGATAAGCTGCAATTTCTGGAAGCCTACTCTCCTCTTCAACCCCATGGAAATGCCTTATACCTTAAAAAGCTTAAGGGAATCTAGGTAAAAATATTATTTTGCATTCCACCTGCTTTTTCACATATGCTTAGAAGATAAATGTCCATTGACATTTCAACCAATAAACACAAAAAAAAAGGCTAGAGGCAGCAATTTAAATATGGTAAATATTGCCAGATTTCCCTTTCTTGTCACAGCTTGCATGTAATTTGATGTTTTAATTTGATTTTCCAGTTTTCCTGAAACTGAATCCTACAGGGATTTAAGTTATAAGGGATATACTGGGTATGTAAGTGACCTTTGAAAACTTGTGATCAGTACTCACACTGTAGCTGAATTTTTACAAATGTAAGATTTTACTGGCTTGAAATGAGATTGTAAGAGTGGTACATCTTTAAAATTGTCATAAGACTTCCAACCATGGATGTTGTTTCTGACTTTTAGCTATTGACTAAAGGCTCAGAGGAACAACTATTTTAGCAACAAATCTGGATTTTTGTTCCGCTTTGCTTCATTAAAAATCCTGGATGGAAGGCGCTGAAGAAAAACTGTGGAATATGCAGATTTCTTGAACATAAGTATTTGGAATATATTCTACTCACTGCATGTAAAACTGGCAATACAAAAAGCTTGTTTTAATGAGCATCTGACTGTTTAGGAACATATGCATTAACACCACTCAGGCTAGAAACACATTGTTTTCCCTTAATCATTTTAAAACCTTGGTTCACCAGCCTTTAGGTCAACCCTTTCCCTGCCTCTCAGTTTGATAAGAACTGATAGAGGAGGAAAGGAAGAGGACAGGACACCTGCCCTTCGTGCTTATGTCCAGAAAGAAATCCACAGGTTTGGCAGAGACTTTGGGGCTTTGCTATTTACTGGCACGGGAAGGTGAGGCTGCCTGCAAGCTCACCTGTCAGAGCAAGGAGTCACCCAGTACACTCCATCTGGTAATGCAGGGTTAGGGAAGGATAAGCGTGGGAGCAGAGAGGATGAGGGCAAGGAAGAAAAGTAGAGCACCGGCTTGCAAATGTGGTGCAGGACACAGGGCATGGGCTCCCATCACAAAGGGGATTCTGAGCAACAAGCAAAGGTAGCAAATCAATTCTCACTGTGTCTGTCCCTCAGCTCTACTTCCTCCTTTTTCTTCCCTCCCATGTAACTTTTTCCTTTCTTTCCATTTCTTTTCCATCATGTGCTCCCTTTGGTTTGTAACTATTTGTGCACAATTTGTTACTGTTAATCTTGATGACGCTTTACCCCTCCAGCAAGCTGACAGAATGTGTTTGCCCATCTTCTGTCTTTTCGCCACTCTTCCTTCCCCCAGCTGAATGTATGTCATACCCCTCACATTGAGAGCCGCTGCTGTAAGCCTTAGTATGGTAGTGTAGTTCCTCCGATCCCTCTTTCTCGCTCATGAAGCATGGAAATGAATATAGCAAAAAAAATCATACTTCACCTCATTGTTTCTTACTGGTCAGTGTGATTCTTGAACATACACTATTTTAAAGTGGTGTACAGCCGTTGTTGTGAGGGTTTCTGCATGTCTTCATGAGAGGGTAGATAAATTCATTACTTGTTGGAACAATTATTACATAGCCAAATCTCAAGTGCTTGCATAAATCTTCAAACTATCCAGAGTAGATTAAATATCACCTCTGTGCACAGCCTAATTAGTAACAAACTGGAGAACTGTGATTTCTGCAATGCATGGGCCTCACGGCCTTTACCCTAGGGGGAAAATTCCTCCATTAAAACTATTTCTGCCACATCATCCAAATCTGCTTCATAAAGAAAAGCAGTAACATGTAGATAGAAGGGAGATACATTTAATGACCTTGCTGTTCCAGTCCTGGGATTGCTGTTTCACTTTCCAGTTCATTGTAGTCACACAACACACTTGTCTAACACTGCTCGTACCAGCACCAATAATCTGCTCTGTGCCTATCTGGAGCCTCAATTAATATCATGGTATATTTACAGGTATCCCAGGGTGAAAATAGCTGAGACAGACAGTTTTAAAAGACTCAGGGGAAAAAAAAACCCCACGTTTGTTCTTTGCTAATAATTTTGGGCTTTACTATACTCAACAGTAAAACTACTGCAATATTCCTAAAACCACTGGGAATGAATTAACACTCGATAAACTTCAGCACTATTTACAACAGATGAAACAACTGCCATTATCCTGTGACAGGAAACAATATGTAAATGATAGAAAAATATGTTATCTATATGTTATCAATCCTAAACTTATTTTCCCACTGGTACACTGGTCACCAGTTCCCAGTATCTGATGCCAGGGGATTAATGTCAGTTCAGTATCAGAATCTTAAGTGCAAGTATTTCCAGTAATTTCTCACTGTACAGACTATTGGTCCACAATTGCAGTCTTGTATTTTCTTATAAAAGGGTAGTGTTCTTACCGTAGACTGAAGAGTACATTGCCATCAGGGTATACTCGGAGCATGACGTTTTCCACAGTTGTATCATGGATGAAAGATCTTTTGGAGTGTACAAAAAATACATCAGGTACCCAGATCTTTTTTATCAGTCTTCCATCAAAAGTCATACTTTTATTTTTGTTACTATGAAATGAAAGTCTCTCATCCTTCCAGTAATGTCTGAGGTATAAAGTCATTGTGAAGTCCTTTGTTTAATTAAAAACAAAAGAAGACAATGTTTGTTTTATTCACATACAGTAGAAAACAATACAAAGTAATCAAGTCATGTTAAGGATCAATTTCTTCTCTGGACATCATCTGGAGGATCCTCAGTGAGAGGAATCAAATGCCACTCAATGAGTTTAAATATAGATTGGAACTACCTCTGAGATACTGGCTGTTTGCCTTGTCACTGGTGTCTGAGTCTGAGGTTCATACTTCATTTATGCTTAGATAAAACTTTTACAGATTTCAGTGGTCTGCTGGATTGGGCCATTAATGAAGTGAAAAAGAAACTTTAAAACCAACCAAAGGCAAATGGACAGGGGTTTCCTTTGGAAATCTTCGCAAGCTCTTCCCAGAATGGACTCTGGTTCCTTTACAAAGGGATTAATTTGAGTTCTTCATGAGCATTAGGTCTATTTGTAAAACCCATTAATCTGTTCATTTTGTACAAATATTGCACAGGGGTTTTAAATGAGTACGTTTATGAATGAAATGCATCATAAAGAAACAATATGATGAATTTCACAAAAGTAAACAAATTTCATAACTTTTTTTAATATGAAAGATTGTTGCAAATATTTTATCATCCTATTTAGAGAAATAACATGACTGCAAATATACATGTGGGAAGAGATGGCGAGGATGCTGCAAACCCAGTCTGAGCTTCTGCACAGTCTGACTGCTCTGTGTTCACCTATATAACTTTTGCATTGCACCTATATAACTTTAGGCAGACATCATTTATCTCAGTAGAACAATCACTTCTGGTAAGAAAACTGGGAAGATACTCAGGTCTTCCCCTGTAATATGATTTTATGCTCCTGTAATATGATTTTATGATTTGGGTAGGTTTGCAAAGGAATGCAGGGGTTCAGACTGACAGATCCCATTGCAAACTCAACGCTATGACTACAGCTACACTCACTGGGAAAAGATATTGTAAATGAGATCTCTCTGCAAAGTTAATGTGCTCTGCTATTCTAGGATGGAGCAACTTGGCTCTAATGTCTGGGTGGCATTATTAGCGACAGTTTCGGCTGAGGAAGTTCATTCCTGCATTCCAGTGCTACAGGTCCTTGATTGCAGTGAGGGCGTCTCCTTCCTAGGACCATTCCTGGAACTGATTTTTCAATTTCCATTTGTTATGACTACAGCTCCACCCGTGCCAGAAATGACAGGAATAATCAGATCTGCATAAGCAAAGGAAGCAAAGGACATGAAGCCTTATCATCTAATGTGCAGAGTACTAAGAGCTCATGTGGAAGCCCACGGGGCTTACTGAATGGTTGGCATTTTCAAATCAGAGCACTATCCACTCTGATCTGTTCCTCTTGCCCAGGGAGAAATTCAACATGTGTTCTTACATAACACTAGTTTAAATGAGGATGACTTGCATGCTTCAAGGCAAGCTTGTGCTCTTTAAGGGTTTGCTTTCGTTAACTGTATTATTCTATATCATCCAGCCGGATGTTTCTGAGACCCTGCGTTTTGGCTGAAAGTCTTTTTCCAGTTCTACTAACCAACTTACCATGTCAACTTCAGATATGCTGTCAATGCTTTCTACCTGCACATCAATGCCCACAGGTATTGGCGACCCTTCAATGTAACAGAATGAAAGAGTGATGAGGAGCGTAAATCCATATTTTTAAAGGGAAGACTGTGTATTAGCAACATACAGAGAGCACCCCAGCCCAGCATTTACTATGGTCTGTCCACAGTATACTGAATGAGAAAGTCCATGGCAACAAAGTAAAACCCGATGCTAAACAGTTGTAAAAAAAAGTACAAAATCTTCAGTGATCTTTTTGCAGCCAGACTAGTTGTTGCCAATTGCCAAATGTCCAATTGCAGTTTGGACAGCAGTGACAGCTTCCTTGTGGTGCCAAAGCTAATGAACTGCTTGCAGTGCTATTTAGAACTGTCATAGGGAAAAGCTGAGTAAATCTATCAAATACATCAAAGGTTGCAAAGTTTACTTACCAGTTCCAGTGCTTATTCCCACACTTATAAACAAAATATCTATCAGGCCTCTTAATTATCTTTACTGACTTAACTATTTAAAGTTTGGCATAGATATTTGTGAAAAAGGATTGCTGGCTCACTACCTCTTAAGGGAAAAGCTGTACACGTAGTAATCATGTTCTGTGACGGAGTGTTGTGTATTACTGAGTACATAACTTATTATCAAGTACAATACATGCCAAACTGCACTAGGTGACTTTATTTACGTACTGCCCCACTCTTTCATGCCACTGAAAAAGGCTGTGAGTTTTTAACACAATGGGATCTGAATGAACAAATTATAAAACCATAGTTGCATTTTTACAATAGTGACTAAAAATCAATTAAAAATCACAGCAAAAATATAAAATTCTTTCCAGTCTCTTCAGTGTACAATATCTAGAATGAGGGATCTAGTTCTGTATGGGTTATGTAACTATGTAATTTTCAGCAAGCAAGTCATTCCACTAAAGCAATTGACTAATTACTTCCTTACAGAGGAGGGAGAGGAGAAAGATATATGCATACATGTGTATACACCCCACCCCCCCAAAGAATATTCTGCATTGGGCATGAAAATCAGTAGTAATTATTGTACATGGGATTCCAATTACATTGTTAAAAACAGTCAGTTAAAATATATTTAAAGTACAAATTTAAAATAACCCAGTACAAAACATGAGTACAAGGAAGTCTGAACAGCAGCAGATAGCAATAGCTTTTTTAACTTGTCTTTCTCTTTTTCTTGTCTTTTCCTTTTATCAGTGTCAAGCCAAAATAGTCCAGAAATATCACTCTCCTGATAACCAGCCACAATACTGTGTCTCTTTTTGGAATTATCCTTAAAATAGCAGCCCTCGAGGATTACACAGCTGCTTCCAGTTCTTACCAGTGGAGATCTTGAACTATTTTTGAGGTATTTTAAAATCTGGCTCTATAATCTCTTGATTTGACTTGTATTTTTTTAATGGAGGGTTTTACCCTGCACAGAACCAATGAAGATGCATTGTGCGTGGAAAAGCAAGGTAAAATGTGTTCAGAGTTCGCAGAGCACACACAAACATGTTTCAGCACTGACAAGAGCTGTGCTGCCGGGCTCGGAAATCATGTCTCCCTCTGAGAGGAATGCATCACTCAGTGTGTTGGCCAAAGCTCGAAACAAAATTCAGGACTCCAGACAACAAAATCCAGTCAATTAATTTATTAGTAAAACACTAGACAGCACTTGGGAAAATGCTGCTTCTTTTGGAGAAGAGAGGCAGCAGGAGACATCTGCCCTAGAAGCTGACGTACAAGAGTATCAATGTATATATCCAGCCAGGCTTCTTCACACAAATCAAGAAAAATTCTTATGCCTCTCCTAACCAGTTTTGACCACTTCTTGTCTTTGTTTTGAGCACACCACACAACTAGTTTACTTTATGCTAAATGCCGACTTGTACCAAGTACTGGTACAAAAATGCCTGCTTGTAATCTGAGTGGAGTCATCCTGTCAGCATTCCACTGAAATCTAAACTATAATGTAAACTAAAGACAGGTTTTGCCTAAGTAGAAGTCAATGTGGGATTTATACATGATGTGAATATCATTCTCAAGTGGCATTCACACATCATTTAAATGCAAATACCGCAGAAAGATGAGGCGTTGTCTATCAAGCTCCTCATTTGCATGATGGAACAGGACAAGCCTACATGGCAGAGCTGACACCTGAGCTAGCTGTGCACAAGGCAGGGTGGCTCAGGGACAAGGCTAGCTGCAGAAGGACAATGCTGCCGCCTAGGAGCATGGTCAGTACTAACGCTGACGACTATGCCAACAGCAGCGAAGATGGAAACCTGGCCTCATCGCCCTGGGCTCCCTTTAAAGTCCACGCAGTGTAACAGGCACTTTCTAGATTTCTAGATGGGGTGAGGTGGCTTGTGCCTTGGAAATGCCTGTTGGTTACCAGGGTTGCTTAGAGCGACTGCAAATAGGCAGATGACCTGTGTATTATCTAACCTTGCCCACCACAAAGCTTCCACTTCTCTATATTGTAGGTAGGTCCAAACTGTTACCCTGGGACTATGGCAGAGGTACATGGGAGGATATAGTGGAAGTGCTCGTATCTGAACATACATTTGATCTTAACTGGTATTACTAAAGCTTTGGGGGATTATTTGCATAACTAGCATGTTAAAAACAGTGGGTTTAGTCCTAATTATGTAGAATTATGGGGGTGGAAAGAGAGGAGGGGGAGCATCTCCTGCATAAAACAACAGCGTTACCAGTTTCTGAGTCAAGGACAAGTCTAAAGCAAATAAAGTTAAATGTCAACCATCAACATTCTTCAAATAGGCAAGGAGCTACCCACAAATCATATCACAGAACTGACTGGCTTTCTAAGTACATATATATCATGTGTAGTGAAGAAAAGGTTTTTCTTAGTGACGGCTGCTCAAAGTGTGATGATGGCCCTCCTAATACTTTCTCAGGATTTGCAAAAATTGCAGACAATTTCCTACCCCAACAAGCATTATTCCAGTGTGGGCACAATTTCATTAATTCACCTCATCTGGGTAGATATAAAGGAACTGATCACAGAACTAGAAATTCGTGGCAGCTTATGATTATGTTGGTTCCATGCACACAAACTGAAGTGCCAGTTATACATAAATACACACAGAGGCACTTGGTTCTTTGAAAGGACAGCTTGCACTAAGTTTGGAACTGTTATAAAAGTCAGTGGGGACACTGAATAGCATAAAAGAGATCAAAAGTTATGGCCAGGAGAAATACAGTGGATGGTTCTAACATGAATTAAATAGAAAGGGAACTGTTACAATGAAATTTGTAGAAATGCTACAACTGTGAAACAGACTCCTTAAAAAGAGATTCCTATTCTCTAGCTGGTGAAAGGCCAAAGACCATACTCATGCTGCTTAATGAGAAAATACTGTTCAGCCCAGCATTCAGCACAGACAATTGTTAAAATACATCCCTTGACCCCAGCCCAGAACTATTATTGACAGATAGCAGCTGTGAATATTTTCTTCCTATTCCAACTCTACTTTGGCAACAAATGTAAGTAGATGATAAAGACACTAAACAGTGCACATACATGCAACCCCGGTCACTTCAGTGTGCTGTTCACTTTTCTAAACTGAAGCATTTTTATATTCTTGTCACTAACACCATCACCCCCGTAAGATACATATTGGCCTTACTCTGGTCTAGGCCTTCTAAGCTTTGTAGTTTTCTGGGAACATTTCTTTCTGTGATTAAAAAACAACTCCACTGGAAACAGTAATAATTGACTATTGGGAACAGGTTGCTGAGAACTGTAATTTCTTCATCACTTGGATTTGTTTTACCACAACTGGATGTTTTTAAAAAAAAGTATTTCGATAAGCATTGGAAAAGATCCTAAATGAGCCGGAATAGTGAGGTGATTTGTCTACCCCTAAGTCTGCACCACAGCTTTGTCCCTAGTATATTGAGAATTTCAATCTCTGGCTGACCATCAGGCAACAACATCAAATTCACTTTGAAAAAAGTAACCATAGCAAAGCTGGGGTTTTTTTTATTTCCCAGTATGACAAAACTGGGGATGCATAGAGGATTTTGTTATTAAATTGAGCAGCTTCAGTTGCTTCTGGAGCGTTGCTACAAATCATTATTTTAGAGGGATTAGTGATTTTCACAATGGAGGCTCCACAGATTTTCAAGATAATTACTCCTCAGCAGAAAAAACAGAATTGTTTTCAGATGGGTTTATCTTCACACAAGCCATTTCCAGTCTTTTATTTTAAAGGTTTAAACATAGCAAAAGAATTCCTTGATGAGCATGGAATTTTTTTAATAGATAGTATGGCAGGCAAATTCTGTAATACCCTTTTAGAAGGGATATTATGTAAAAAGGATGTCCTTTTAGCATTTTAGGATCAATTTCTACAGTAATAATGACTGGTTTAGTGAATTCTATAGTATTTCTGTAATAGTCAGTCCTTTGAACATGCAGCGGATTGCACCTGAAATTCCATAAGATAAATGTTGAATTTAGAAAAACCAGCCACTGTATCCCAGTTGGCTTTGTAACAGGGTATGCTGGAAAAAAGCTAGCTTTACAGAAAGCTCCCAGGAGACAGAGAGCAGGGAAGGATTAAGGTCTATAGGAGTACTTTCTTCTAAAAAAAAAGGCTTTTGGGCCTGTAGAGGAAGAAAATCAGATAGAAATGTAAACAAGCCCCAGGGAAGTGAAGCTATGTGGATGTATTTACTTTCCTCTGNCTTTTGGGCCTGTAGAGGAAGAAAATCAGAAATGTAAACAAGCACCAGGGAAGTGAAGCTATGTGGATGTATTTACTTTCCTCTGGCAATGAGTGAAACAGAATTACTGGCAGTGGTATTTTATTCTTGTTACTGTTTTATTTCTTTCTTATTTATGTGAGAAAAGAAGGTGAACTGGTATTAGCAGTAGCCAACTCTTGGAATGGAAGAATTAGCAATGTAAGAGAAGAAAATCCAGGAGAATCAGATTATTAGAGGTCTTGCAAATTAACAAAATATTTCCCTCGTGTTCTCGACCCCAGCTGCTCCTTCCAGTAACACATGAGAAAAAGCCGTTCCCCTTTCATCAGAGTAAGTCTTCTCCACCACAGTGAGAAGATATTTCTCACCTTTCAGGAAGGGTTGTGGTGCAGAAAAGAAAACAACTTGGTGGCAAAGAGCTATTAGAATTGCAGCATTTTTTGAACATTCACTAGGCCCTATTTTCTTTCCCTTTCCCCCCCTTTTACCTTCAGATGAATTTAAATGTTACTAATTTAGCTTGAGGAGGAAGGAAGCATAAGGGGGAGTGACATAATGGGATCTCTGATCCTCTGAAAATTTGGAATAAAGATTATGCTTAATTGCAGTGGGATGCAAACTGTCTAGAAAGACTATTACCTCTTGACCAGCTACTAAATTCTCTTCCATCATTTCTAGTACTTGCTAATGTTATTATCCTCTATAGTGGTTGTCAAAGCAGAGATAACTGATTTTAAAACTTCTTTAACTAACACACTGTTAGCATAGACAGGACACAATGCAAAAGGAAAATAAAGTTGTCATATTTCAATATATATACACACAGTGAGAACTTGCATGTACACAGTGACAATGATCATGTAGTTCCATAATCTTTAGATTGCAAAATAGTTCAGAGAGTGTGTGGAAGGGTTTTACTGTCAAGAAAAGCAAGCATAGAGGAAAAAAAGAATGACCTCCTCTGTATGCCAGTCTAAGATTTTTTTTTAATGGCAATGTTAATTTTTAGTGAGTGGAGACAGAACTCAGGAAACCAAGAGGTCACACCAATGACTTCTGCCATTATTTTGAAATAGGATAGTTCAGAAAATAGTAAGATACAGATAAATGGATGTATAGTAGAAAAGAAGGTAACTTTAAAGTATTTCTAAAGATTTATTCTAACACTTCTCTCAACGTACAAAGTTTTGGCTCGTAAGGCAGCCTGCATCGTGGCCCTCAGATCTGAGCTGCTAGAAGTCTCTGTTCATTGTCTGATATTGGCCTGTGCTCACCCTTTCTCACTGAGTTTAAAACATGGAGATGACCATTCCAAGAAGTGCTGGGAACATAACTTAATTTCTTACTTTTTCTCCAGTCCAAACTTAAGCTATCTTCTCACAGATTATCAGTTTAGCAGGCTACTGAAAAATCAATACTTTAGGCCACAGTAGTTCACATAAGTCATTAAAAGATCTGACTCTGACTCTACGGGCAGTCTTTTGTTTCCTTTGGTAGGACCTATGCAGACAGACAACCTTACCAGAACTGGCAAGCATTATTATACCATTGCAGGACCCCTCATATACCCATATGCTGGCCTTTATCAGTGCTTCTGGAAGCACCAAGGACTAAACGTAATTCCTACAATGTTCACTGAGGCAGTTGGTAAAGCTGTTTGAGCAAAGGAAACGTCCACGTTCCTAGTCCAATGCCTAGTGGAATTACTCAAATCACTATGCTGGTCCACATCTGTTTGCATCAGCAGGGGGTCCATCTATTGGAGACTTCCAAACAAAAGAGGACCATGACATTACAGAGAAGGCAACAACAACAAACAAAAAAAATTCAGGAAAGGAGAAAAACCCCAACCCCCTGCCACCCACAAACCCAAGAGCCTGGTTTAGGGAATGAGTGCAATGTAACAATATAAGTTTAGTTTTTTAAAGAACATTTGGGTGTACTGAATTGTTGGTTTGTTTCACTCAACCTCACTATAATGAACTGCAGACAAAGCAGCATTTCTATAGCAAAAATGTAGAAACAGCTTGCTAGCAGCTTCCTGGTTTTGCTTCATCTTGACACAGTATGCGTCTTAGACTTTGATCTCTAATCTGTTAACAAATGGACAATACCAGGACTAAATTTTAAAATCAACAGTCAGAGAGTCAAATTCTGATTGTGCAGCTGGAATGGCATTGCAATCAACAGAAGAATGCCAAAATATATTCACATAAATGACAGCAGAGTTGTGTCCATTTGGTCAAAAAAAGGATCTCTTACCTCCACAGAGCAATGATATACTTTCACGAGAAAGCAACCAGTCATGTCAGCAAAGTCACAATTATTTCCTGTAACACTGCAGCTGGTAGCATCAGTATCCAACAGTTCTACATTCATTTCCCCCAGTTTTTTTCCTGTGCATGTTTGCTCAGTTTACAACTCAAATTCAGCATGTGCTCTCTTTGTTTTTCCTTTGTTACTTAATTATAAATACTAAAAACTCTGGGTCCTGTAGTCTGCCTCATTTACTTCGCATGTGTGGGGCTAAAGGAAATCAAACAAGCCAGATTTAGATTTAAGAGTTCCCTGAACTGAGGGATCTCCAGCAGGTTCAAAACAACATGAATTTTCCAGCTGCTTTTTCTCCCAAACTGTTGCAAAGAATGGTTGACCTTCTCAGGGTAAGGGGCATAGTGGAGCCAGATCAACAAAATCTGTCATTCCAACTCCCTGACGTACCCAGAAAATAGCAATGGGGTATAGGAGAGGGCAAAAAATTGTCCCTCTTCTAAAGGTAAAGAATAATTTTAGAATACTTGTTTTTCACCCAGCTGTTTTGACCTGGTTCTTTTTTTCTCTCATCAGTATTGTGAATTGATGCATTGCACTGAGCTGAATAAATCATGCACTGTGGCATGTGACAGATACAAGACCTTCATGAATCACAGTATTGAAATGCTTCATTAGATTTGATAAAAACAAACCCAAAATTTCACCTGCTTTAAATACATAAAGCCACAGTGCTGTAAGTCTTTATGCAGTTCAGGGCTATGTTATGACTGCCATGGCAATGACTGTAGCAACAGTACCTCTAATTTCACCTTCTTTAGCTAAGTTTCCTTTTGCTGCACACTTAATCATCAGTGTTCTTCAGAGAAAGCCGTACTCTGTCTCTGCTGTCAAACAATAATTCTGGGTATGTTATTCAGATTCACGTTTAAGTTGGTGAGTTTTGTCCTCTGATGCAGTCACACTTGTGTACTAACTCTCTGCTGCTGCCTTATTAATGTGCCTTTTGTGAAAAACAAACCATTCTTTACTACTGTAACATCACTGAAATCAATGGTAAGATAAGAATAATGGAGTATAAATTTGGGATTGACATTCATTTTGCTGAGACTTTTTTCACTGCCTGCTGTAAAAATGTTAATGGATTTATGTTTTAGTGTTAGAGAGATTCATACATAAGTATTCCACATATTAAGAGAGTTCTGAAAGTTTGGAAGTGTGTGAACTATTGGATGTGACTGAAAAAAGTGCCTCCCATGCCACTATGGCATGTGGATGATAGAAGAGAAGCAAAGCTGATGCAGTCTTCTGCTGAAAGCTATTTCTGAAAGACAGGAGTACAGCTGAAATCATACCCATGGCAGTGTGATTACTGAGAGGCCTGTGCAATGAAGTCAGTGGAAAAACTACAGCTGGCTTCAATAGGAATTGAATGGGCTCTATGACTAGTCATCTGAAAATAAAAGGACGAGGGGAAAAAGCCTGGTACAGATTTGCTGGGTGTAAAAAACTCCTCACTGCCTGTGGAAAATTACAACTGCCAGATCACAGGGTATATTCTGAAAGCTGCTTTTATGTACATCATAAGTGTTGCTTTCTGGGATGATCCAGCAATAAAGTACATCCCAAACTGTTGTTTGCTTTCATGGAAATGCTACTTCCTTTCTGAGATGACACTCTCAAAAATTTAAATTCCTCGTGTGGCAAAGCAGGTAGTAACAAGAAGATGTCCAGACTAACAGGTATTAGACTAGAGGCAAGAAGTAATCCTTTCTTTTGTTTTCAAGAAACAGACGTATCTCAACTATTGTTCAAAATCAAGCAAGAGTTTTGCTCTCTGACCAGACAGAATTTCTAGGGTAACAAGAAGCCCTTTCATTTTCTCCCAGTGCATCCAGAGAGGCTCTCCTTACCCCAGGTCTCCCTCCTGGCATGCTTGCCATGCCCCAGGTCCCAGTAGCTGGTGTCAACAAGAATAGCTCCACAGACTTCAGCTATCCTCCCAGGTTTATGTTTGTTTACGTAGCTGATTATTGGTCCTCATATACTTTATTTTGGCTTCATAATCCAGAGCAGTTCAGTCTATTTTCATGAATCATGAACACGGAACTGGTGACGCAAAGGCTCAGACAAAGCTTATTAGTGGGGCAGCTTTCTCATTTTACCTTTCATGAAGGAGAGTCAAAATTGAATACAAACTGTGAACATCCCATTGAATACTCCCTTTATCCACACGCAATTTAGTTAAATGAAGAAATAATCATCATAGTGCCCAACAACACAGAAACAACATGGTAATAAACTGAAGGCTCTGGGTGGTTTTTTAATTTTGTACAGATCCAACAGATTTAGGAATTGATGGTTCATTTCAATCTCTCCAAACAAATTTGATGACTAAGTAATTTGCTAATTGCTACTAGACTATGTAGTTTACAGGGATACCTTAATCACTGTTCTCAAAGAATCTTATTCTAATAATATTTTTTTGTAATTAGTTCAGAAAAGGAGACAATTTGAACAGTTTCTTCTATTGATATGCTAAACACAAAAAAGTCCCTTGCCTCCAAGCATTTCTGGATTTCTTCTTTCTTTATTTCCTGGAGTACAACAAAAGAGGTGAGCTACAATTAAGTTTGTCATTCAATTTTAAGTGACACTGAGTTTAACTAAACTTTCAGAGAGAGGATAAACTATTAACCAGCACAGCGCAGACATGAGCTGCTTACCTCCAAATCCAGGTCTCAGTGCAAAGTCATGGTCCTCTATGCGAAGAAGCTGCTCAGATTTAAGTGGCCGTACTTTCGTGCTGTCAAGCTTCCTCATTTTAATATCTCGTTTGCTATATTAAAAAAAAAGAAAGTAAGAAACTTCATATTTTTTTCTGCCTGACATTCCGAGTGCTACTTAAATGAAGCAGGGACCCAAGAATACTGGACGGTTGAATCTGGTATGATAAGGGAAACAATTGTGCTAATAAAGTTGGAGAAAGATATATTGGAAAACGTAGGGAAATCAGGTATGAGGTGCCCAGGTCCATGAGGAACACCAATTATATATAAAAAGTCCCAGGAAGAACATCTAGCTCTTCTTCTCTTCCACTCAGGGATTGTATCTATCATTATCTAAGAAATTATAGCTGTTTGAAAAAATGCTATTATTCACATAACCACTTGCAACTCAGACTTGGAAATAACACCATGTATCCACGGTTTTAAACTACTCCATATATTATCCATATTACAGAGACAAATATACTTTTTATTATAAATCTTTTTTTTCCTAGGAGCTCAAATGCGTCAATAATTTTTCAGAATGACTGAGAAATTGATGGTCCTGGATCCAAGGACTTGTTTTTTGAGATCCTCTTAAACATCACTCAGATTTGGCTAAGTTACTCATTAGCTCATCCCCTTATTTGCTGCTCAGACATGCAGCATTTTTTTGTATCGAGTCCCACCTCTGCATTTTTTCCCATACTGCGCATAAGTGAGCCTCTGCGTAGCACCAAGGCAACACAGCTGAACCTGTGTTCTAAGCAGGATGCCATGAATTCTGTACTTTGTTGTGATCACTGTTGCTAACTTTCTTCCCTTCATAGAATGTACTGCACAACATCCCAAACTCAACTGGGAAATTCACATGCCTAAGAATAGACTCAAGCTCTCCAGATGGAAATCTCATGTGCTGGGCCTGCATTTAAAACGAACAGAAGATGCCCATCACAATGCAGGCTCCTTTTCCGTTTTTCCTATAAACAGAAACCATGGCACAGACCTGCAGGGTCTGGTACATGTCCATATCACAAAGGTATTGGGCTGAAACACAGACAAGATCTACAGTCAGATCTGGCAGCTGGGGGACGCAGGCTTTAGAAAGTATCCGTTATATTATTTGGTTCTCCTACAAGGGAAATGTTACGGTGTCTCCTTAGGTTTCCAGTCCTTGTTGCACATCCTGCTTTAAGTGGCTGTCCCCAAGTAATACCAGAACTAGCCATACCCTAGCTGCAGAATTATGCCTAGCTTTGGGCCTCCATTTCAGGAAAGGCATGGGAAGATTGTAAGAACCTGTGTAGTTTAATTTAGAGGAAGAAGACTGAGGGAACACATCACAGTCTTCAGAACACATCATGAGCTTCTACAGGGCCCTTTGCTCTATGTCCACTCCCCAGTAGGATAAACAGTGGCAACAAGGGAAATCTGTGGTATGCATTAGGAAAACCTTTCTCATGATGAGAACAGTGAAACTTAGGAATGTATTGCTTGGACAGCTTTTGAGACTCCTTTCACTTGGGCTATTTAAGAATAGGTTAGACATATATCTGCAGGAATAACTTAAATACAGCTGCTTTGCCACAGGCAAGGGACTCTCCCTAGCACAATTTCTTTCATGCCTTCTGTGATTCTCTGGGACTTTGTTGCCAGCAACTCTAATTATTACTTTAGACTGAATGATAGAAATCTTGTTCTGAAGATTTGCTCTGTAGTCAAACACTGCTTAAGATGAGGTGTGGAATACCTTAGGATAAGGTATGCACCTGTATTTACTTTTTTTTCCCCTTTCCCCCTTTTTTCTTAATAATGAAGCCCAATAAATTACTTTTTAAAATGCTATGTTACAGGAATGCTGAGGTGGCTGCTGGGCTATTCAGGATCGTTGGGCTTGAACAATTAATTTACCTTAATATTCTTGAATGTTTCTGGCATTGTTGTCTGAACCAAATTATCATGGCAATCAGAATGCCCATCAGGCATTTCAAACACAGACTATAGTTTTCCAAGTATGAAAATTACATGGATGCTAAAATGAAATCCTAGGCTTCAGAGAATTAAAATCACCAGAGAGCAAGCCTGTATTAGAGTAAAATGGGCAGTAGAACTGAACACCTGCAATGCTCTGCAATAGGTATACGAGGAAATTCTGCTGCTTGGGAACCAGTATAAGAGAAAATGATGAATTATGTTCAGAATGCCATGAAACAGCTAATACAGTTTGGAAGCATTAGGTTATTTGTCATTGGCTGTGCCAAGGAAAATACCTGTTTGATGCTCCAATGATTTCACTGGAAAAAGCAGGCTAAAACTATGATACATCTATTACAACTTCTTTCTAGAGGCAAGTCTGTGATTGAGGAAGACTTTCCCCAGTCACAAGAGGAAAAACATAAGCTACCAGGGCAGGAATGTTTTTCTTAATGAGCTACTGAAAAGAGATGTTATGGGATTTTGATATTTCTTCTGTCATCCTGGACGAGGACAAAATAAACAGAAATGCTGCCTATATTAAAAGCATCTTTTGTGCCCACTTACTTGAACAGCCTCTTCAAGCTGATGTTTTTATATACAAATGGTGGAGTATCTCTAATTATTTCTAGCTGCTCTCAAAAGTGGTTGTTCAAGCTAGGCAATTCTTGCAGGGGTCAGAATAGCACTTTAATTACAAACATGCTACATCTTTTCTTCAATACCTTCCTTTGGCAGAATATATGTTTTTTATTGTAAAGGAAAATAGGCTTACATGCAGAGATATATGTTCATGGTACTTGGAATCAATTTCATGGACACTAGTAACATTGTGTGTATAAAGGTACCAAAACTTAGAGCAACTCCATACAAATTTCTAAATTAATTAAAAAATAATACACTTCTGCTTCACATTTTTTCTCCGTCTTAACTGCTTCCCCCACCCAAGGCTAAGAAGTGCTCTCCAGCAGATATTCCCTTAACATCAGCATCTGGACTCCAGATGTTGCTCCTTGGCTAAGAGTTACAGCATTGAATTGTCCTCACTGCACCATTACAGTTATTTAACTGATGATTCAAAGGGAGTTGCATGTATGTATTCGTTTACTCCCAAGAAATCCTAGACCCATATCTAACTATTGATCAGCACTACAGCATTGTGAAATCATCAGCAGATGTTTTCTTGAGTGTTCCTTCCCATGGCACCAATTCCATTAAAAAGCAGAAGAGACAGATCTCACTAGCCTAGGTCTTCGAAAAGCTTCCCAATGTCAGTCAAGACATACTTTTCATTCTCACAGAAGCACAGCAAAGACACAGATTATATTTTGGTGGCCTGGCACCTTGGTCTCTTTATCACACAGCTTTGGCCAGCGCACCGTAATCTAGGAGTCTAAATGCAGTCATTGATTCTGCACATTCATTGTATGGCAGACGTCAGGCTGTGGTGTTTGAGAGGAAAAGCCCACGTAGAATCACAGAATCATAAAATCGTTTATGTTGGAAAAGACCTTTAAGATCATCGAGTCCAACCATTAACCTAACACTGCCAAGTCCACCACTAAACCATGTCCCTAAGCACCACATCTACGTGTCCAGGGATGGTGACCACTTCCATGGGCAGCCTGTTCCGATGCTTGATAACACTTTCAGTGAAGAAATTTTTGTGAAATCATCAGCAGATGCACGTATCAGCAGATACGTGCACCTAAGGAAAGGAAATCTCTCTTTACCTACATGGGGTAGTAGTAATAAAGGGAACTCTGACAGAGTAGCTTGTTATTGGCATAGATCTGGGCAGTGATAAATATGAGTCTGTTGGTCTCAGTAAGGCTCAAGAAACTACTGCTTCCAGTTATAATAGCTCTGCTTTCAAAAGCTGTATTCATTTTACATTAATAACATAACATTTTACATTACGCAAATGAAATGGTAATCTATAATTAAATTCCAAGAGAGGTCATAAAAAGCACTTGAAGTGTTTCAGATCACACAGGGAAAACACCCCTGCTGGTACTTATATAGGAAGTCAATGGAAGCACTAGTTTTTTGGATGAAAAAAAGTGAGATATACTCTTTGGGCACTTTACTACCCAATACTGTTATATGGACTCATGGCTTGATGCCTTTGTATCTGACAGAGCTCTCAAAGAGCAGTTAGTCATTGCCTACAAAACCAAAACAGCTTATTCAAAATTCTTTAGCAATGGACAAATATGTGGCAAGCTTTTAAAGACAAATTTAGCTGCTCCTACCTAACCTTGAATACCTAATAGCGAATAAAAGGTCAAAGGTCTGCTCAAGGGTACTTGGCTTGTTTTTGGTTACAGCATTTAACCACATAATGCCATCAGTGCAGTTCCATAATCAGTGGCATTCATGGGATTGATGTGGTTAGGATCCCATCTGGTTGTCTTTAACTTAACAGGTTATCAAAAGTGTATGCTGGTTCAAGGAGGAATTGGACAAGGTAATGGAAAAGAAATCCACTGAAGGTCACTAAATCTGCAGAAATTACATCCAACACAGGAAGTCTCTGAAGGAAATCTGGTGACTGGATATGGGTTGGAGTATTAGAGGGAAATATCTTATTTTTTTTGCCCTGTCCTTGTTCTTCCAAACTTGTTCTTACAGCCCTTGTTGGAAACACGTCACTATATTACATGGACCTTTGGACCTGTGGCTGTTCTGCTGTTTTAATGCCCTGCATAACTAATGATACGGTAAAAATTCTTGGTAGGAGACTGGAGGAAGGCTGAAGCACCCCTTGGTATTCATGAAGATACAAACACATTTCCAGCACCATCCTCATCATGACAGATTTTGAAAAATCTGACACTCATGTCTTAGGAAGGATAGCTAGGAGAGGTTTTGGATTTCAGTTACACTAATTTATTATCTAAGATACCACACTTCATTTATTGCTGCAGTATGGGTGTAGTGGGGAAAAAAATTGTCACCATATTCAAAATGAAACTAGGCAAGTCTATGAAAAGAATACTATGAAGGACCCTTTTATGAAAAGAATACCCTAGATTTAATGGCCATAAGCTTATTTTCAGTGCTAAGTCCCCAAGTACTCTAGCTATTACCAAATCAAAGGTATCCAAAAGGTAGAAGTTACAGCAATCTTATTCCCAGGAGAGTCTGTGGAGTTATAAAGCAGTGTGATCTCTTAAACTTTTTAACACTTTTATTAAATCTTGAAACCCAGACAAATGTAATAATCAAAATTGTACACTTCTCTCTCTCACACACATAAAAATGCATTTCTAAGTATTCAGTAACATAAGCAACATGCATTGTCAAAAAGCCTAATATTTTGACAGTCAAATGTTTTGTTCTTTGCTGTAGGAAATGGACCATGAGAATAATCTCTTTCTCATGTACTTTTGGTTAATGCTTTAAAATCTTCTTTACAAGAGAATGCAGACAAATAGCTTTGGACGGAGAATTGGGTTACTCTATTAAAACAGTGGAACTTGTAGGTTAAGTAACATTTTCACATGGGATTCTTTTTAAAAGGCCACCCATTTAACCAAGGCCATCTGTCAGCTGTGTCCCTAATAACCCTAGTGCTGGCTGAAAGGTTTTTCCCCAGAAAGAAAAAGAGGCTGGTGGAAAGTCAGACCCTGTTGCAATGTACTGGAGGATAATGCTGCCTTTAGAACAAAACCAGAGAATCAAACAAAGAGAAATTAAACGTATTTGGATCCTTCCCACAGAAAAGCTGATTTGCAGCTGTTAAGCTTTGGGATCTTCTGTGGCTTCAATTCTGCAGTCTTCATCCCAGTTCCAAATCACTAGGACCTAGGAAATGAAGACATGGAAGGCCAAAGCATTGCCTTGTGTAAAGAAAACTGCTATACCAGTTAGCATCAGCTGAGAATGCAGTCCTGATATTCCTCCTTGTTCCTATTCTTCCTTTCTGTTAACACACCCCTACCTGTCTCACAAGATCACCGTATGGATCCGTTTGCATGGATTAGTAAAGATCTGCAAAGATGGAGAGGACACTGTGCTACTATTGCTACTGCTGTCCTGTGGCAAGAGGTCAGCAAAGGATGTCCAGCAGGATGCCACAAAATATGCTGTCTCCTACCACCAGGCTTCTCTCCTGCTTTCTGATTTTTTATGTCAGTGATGAAGTAACTCCTCTCAGGTATTGCAGAACAGGATGAATGCAAACAACAGTTGCATATGCTTCCCTTTTATCACTGATGAAAGAGTATCAGCTGATCTTAAAATAGATCCTCCTTACCACTACAGCAATAAGATATTTTATTCTGTTTCCATTTGATTCTTAACTGCTTCCTGAGACTAGCAAAGCACCAGATTAGATCTTATGTTGATATTAGGGCTAGTTCTCTTTATTTTGTTTTGTTGTTACAAATAATCATGCACCAGAACTCACTCTAAAACTGTCAGTGAGTTTGAAACAGTCTGCTGAATAGCCATTCTTTTCATGAGCTTTTGGCTTACACCAAACTTGAACCTGTGACCTTGAACTGAAATCTAGAAGTACTGAGTGATATAGCATCTCCAGGCACCTCCATTGTGTCACTGATAGATGTTCCGTTGCCTTGCACTGCTTAAATGTAATTTTATCAAGACATGTAGGGATTCAGAGATATGTCACTGCTGGATTATCACATAAGAAGTGAGACAGAAGGTAAACAGCTGTATACCTGCTACAAATCATGTAACTTGAAAAAACAACTTAAACACATCAGAGGAGTCCACTTATGTTTCTTTTCCTCAATATGTGATATTGTATGAATAAACTATGAGCTCCCCTGTCCATTTTAATAGGGGGTCAAGTACATAGAAAAATGTATCAGTTGTATCCCTTCTCCTTCCTTTAATGGAGCTACTTATTACGATTTCTCCTACCTCCCAACAGAGATTTTGCTTGGATTATCACTGGCAGTCATTGGTCTGTTCACATATTATTAGATTAACCTAGAAACACATTCAGAGACTTCACATGACAAATGTGAAATTGCATTTGTGGGAAAAAGCACTAACACTTTGCACAGAAACTTACATGTAAAAACTTTCGTATCATTATTCATTTTAAACCAGCTACTTGATTGGAAAGACTAAGAATAGAGACAATCTTCAATGTCTAAAAGCATAAGTATATTCCAGAAAGGCAACACACTGTCACCACTACAAATAAGGTAGAATTCACATCATTTAGTGTCATAGAAGTGTCTACTGTATCTTAATAGTGTAGCTATTCTGCTGTTGAGGTAATGGAATTCACTTTATAACATTGGAATAGAACTTTGGAAGGCATTTCTGCTTCTTGCAATGGGAGTGAGAGGGCAAGAATACTTGGTACATCACGACAGTAGTCTGGTATCACAAAAGTAGCCTGGTATCACACCAGTTAAAAGAGCTGTGTGTGGGTGTGAGTGTGTACATACCTGCATATATATGAAGCATTCATGAAATCACAATATGAAATGTCTGGTTATGAAAAATTAAATAACAGTTCATCATTTCTGTTTTGGGAACACCCTATCAATACTATGCATACTATAAATCCAGAAACTGGCAAAACAGGACAGTGAACAAAAAGGGTGCACTGAAAGCTTGCTGACAGCATAAAGTTTATCAGATGAACATAGATGGAGATAGTATGTTGCTTACCTGTTATGCTTTCTTAAGAATGAGAATTGTTGCCGATGATGAAGATGGTGATGCTGACTTTGAGAACTGTGTAGCACTGCTGTTGGCCACAGGCAGGTTAGGAACAGAAGTTTCATGACCAGGACCATCTCTTCCAGAAGAGAAATGCACCTGATCAGCCAATCCACCTTGCTGACTTTTTATTTTTAGTGTTTTTACTGTTTAGAAACAGCATAGCATACAAAGGATGCATGTGAAGCAAGGCATCACTGAAAACAGAAGATAGGGGCATCCCAGTTCTGATGTCCTCGAGGAGTTCCCCTCATATTTTCGCAAATTCCTTCATCTCTACATCCCTGCGGCATCTGCTTTCAAACCAGAAGCACCTTGCTTTTAGAAAGGCAGTAGATACAGCAATTTGTTTGGCCAGGCTGCAGTCTGATCCATTGCTTCCACTCTTTCAGCATAGGCGCATATTTGAATTCTCCATCACCCGCTCAGTAACCTCTTCAACATAGCCTGTGCAGGCAAAGTGATGTCAAACATTTAATCCCCCTTAAATCCCACACAAAACCATACAAAAATCTGCTTTAATGACAAAGGTCTCTAAATTAATCTTGCTTTCTATATATGTGTGTATCTGCTCAAAATAATTTTCTGTACAGATCAAGCTCTTTCATTAACTGTATTGTACATTGTATTGTCTTCCCAACCATTATCATAATTTCTGTCTCTGTGATCTGCAGTAGCAAGCATTTTGTCTGTAGATACAGAACTACTTTTGGATAGCACAGTATCACAGAACAAGTCCAAACTAAAAATGAAGTCTTGTTTCAATATTCCCCAATAACATTTAGAAATACCAACAATCTTTTTTTTTCCATTTTTTTTCTTTTACAAAGCTCTGCAGCTATCTATTTAATTTACCCTAAATTTACAACGTATGTGTGTGTCTAAGATTCAGTATACTTCCATCACCCCTAATTTTATCTGCTCTGCCTGTTCAACAGCCGATTGAATTGCAAAACATTTTATTAACAAAATGTTGCTTAAGCAATAACTTGAGCATTCCTGCTTCTCCTATGAATGGTGATAAGATTTCTTATCACTTAAAACTGGGCAATATTGGACACACCTTCTTAGCTGACACAGTCAAATTTATCCTTTTCAAGCCATCAGCAAGTTCGGTAATTATCAAAATTGACAGCACACGTTTATTTTTCTTTATCTAGAAAATTAGAGATATGAGATTGAAAGTTAGGGAAATGGAAATACCTAACCCCTGTCTAACAGATGTAGCAGTAATTCAGGTCTCCCAGCAGTAGGCTTCTTCCTAAGTAAGACCTACAAACAGAGGGATGAAAACAAACCAAACACTGTGTCTGCTGAGACTGTTAACACCCAAGCATATTCTGCACTCAGTAATTCTGTGATGCTGGCATCTGCCTCCTCAGAAGTTCCCTGAGATTCCAAACTAACTTCATTTGGGCTAAGAAATAATTCTTAACTGCAAATGATTTCCAGGAGGCGGTTACCAAAGGACCACTAATTCCCACTGTTTTTTTCCATTTGGAGTTGAACAGCTATCTGCCTGTGACTTAAAAAAATAAAATAAAAAAATCCCTTCTCAACCATGCATAAAACTGTAACAGTATTAGATTGAATTTGGTGGCCTAGATCAAAGGCTTTCAACCCTATTACCCATCTCATTCTACATTGTTCATAGTTTAATCCTTTCCTGTTCAGCAAACTTATGGAAGATCATTTGTAGCCTGACCCAGGGACAGTCAGATAGTGCTTCCAGCAGGTCTGGTGTATGTATTCCCTGGGTGGAGTTTCTGGAGAAGGTAAACACAAGCTGTAGTTAATAAGACCTTTAACAGGTTCCATTAATTTGCATTATCATTTGGGTGGAAAAGGGAAAATAAACAAGAACTCTAATGAGAATTTATTCCAGGTACAAATAATACTTGTTCCTGAGCTAGTCTGGTTAAGTTGTCTAGTCTCATCCAGCCTACATATATCAAAGTATTAGCACACATAATTAGATTACATATAAAAAAAGATCCAAGGCCCCTTTCCCCACCCAAGCACAGGCCCAACAGTAGCAGAAACAGCAGTAAATCAGATAAAAAGTTAACTACACTGCAGGCTATGTGGTAAATGTAAACATTTCTGCATGTTCAGCTATCTGCACCTTCATCAGTGTTAACTCCTTTCCAACCACTTTTCTCAACTACGAAGGAATAACAGCATTTATATACTGTCTTCTCTGCTAATAGTAATTATCCACATTGTTTCCAGAGACTTTTGGGAAAGCTGCATTTTAGACATTAACATCATCCTTAGCTGAAACTGCTAGCTGTTATCCTCACTAAGCAGGAGACATGGAATGGGAATGGAGAGAATGTTCCAGGTGCTGAGGTTATCCACCAAGAGCTCTGAAGGGAACCTGAGGTTAGAACATGTCCTGGTAGTGCATAAATTCGTTGATTTTGTGTGCTGACATCAAGGATTTCAAAAGAGTCCATTAAAAATAAATAAGTAAAAATTGCTTCGTGTATTTGTTTCTCAGCTGGAACAGAGAGTGCTTAGAACCCCTGCTCCAGAGATATGGCAAAGACAAACAAGTTGGCTATGCAGAATGACTGGTGTGCCCCTGGTCAAGCTGTGTATGGAGTTCCCTCCCTCCAGAAGGCACATCAGCCAAGAAGGGACTCTTTAACATAGAAAGAGGCAATTAGATGTTGTTTTCATTCAGCTATCAGCACCCCGCTGTTTCCTTATTCCCGGCTGTAGCAAGAACTTTACCACTAAGCTGTGGTGTTGAAAAGACTGCTCCATGGAGGATTTCCAATGCATGCTCAATGTTCCTTTGACTGGCTAAAATCAGCTTCAGTGAAAAAAAAAAAAAAAAGGGCTGGATGCACAGACATACTCCACCACCTTCAAGCCGCTGATATCATAACACTAAATATTACCTTGCAGGCCCTTGCCTACGCTACCCCTCTGTCCCTGGCTATGGCATATTTCCAGAAACTAATTGTCTAGCCCGCACACCCAAAAGCCTTCAGGAGGGAATCCTGCAGAGTGAAATGGTGAACACTTCCACTAAGGGGTGTGTAATATCAGTGAGGGCAACTAGATGTCACTCACAGCAATAGGGTTTCTTCATACTAGAGTTGTTTTCATTTCCTCTGCATAAGACGGCATTACACAGAGCAGATTATAATATCATTATAAATTACCATTAAGAAAACAGGTTAATCTCCTATGCATTTGTCAGTAATAAATTCTAAAAAGATCCGTCTTTGCAGAAGAATAAAGACAAGATAATACACTTTGCTTGTATTGGGCAAGTCGTTGATAGGTCCTTGTGTTTAAACACAGAACATTGTCTCTTTGCTGTTATTAAAATACTTGTTTAAAATTATCCCTTGTCTGTAGCCCATGAAAAGTTTGTAATGCTTATCTTTCAAGGACAAAACCCAGTGCGTGGTAACAGTGCATAAGCTCATTGGAACAGTTTACAAACCACCAAGCAAGCAAAAGAAACAAAGGTAAATACACCACCTAGTATCAAAAAATGAGATGTCTTCTTTTAGCAAGCAAAATAAAACATAGTTTCAGGTAATTACAATCTGAAACTACAGACCCCTCTTCACCACAGATCGCAAAGCAAAGGAAATTGACAACAGTTATTATAAAAACAAGAACAGAAAAATACCGGGGATGAAGAGATGTTTCAGAGGCTGGAATTTTGCAGAAAATCTGAGCGCATCTAAAGGCCATTTTAAACATATGGAGCTGAAACACCATAGCACATTAGCACTTAACAACCTGTAAAATAGCTGCAGTGAGAAGAGACGCAGTGTGGAATGGGGAGCGTAGGTTTACCTGGCATGTGGTTTTTATTCTCCTAATCAGAGAATGAAAGACAAAGAAAAAAACATTCCTAAGAGTCTCCTCAGAGGCACTCGTTTCTGATAAACAACCAGCAAATCATGGAAAGCAGATTAACCAGAGCAGTGACTGTGAGAGTGTGAATGCAATACTGCAGCACAAGAACAGGCAGCATTTTGCTTTTCTATGGTAACAGACTCAGTGCATAGCACTTACCATTTATATCACGGTGACTTGCAAAAATACTAGTCAGAATTAAGGACCCTTAGTCCTGCTTATATTAACACCAAACGACAAACCAAGTTTCCAGAATAAGTTATCCATTCACATTTCCTAACAAGATGAAGTGAGAGGAAAGCAGAGACTGAGCATTATGATTCCAGTTTGCAGATCTCAGGACAGATGAAGTGCTTTTGCTTAACACTTGCAGCAGGACCCAGCTCTTATGGTCTTGCTCTTTATCAAGTCTCTTAGTAGGGGTGACAAGTGAACATTCATCACTGTCCCAAACAGTTTGAGTAACAAACAGGGCATGTTAGGATTGCAAAGTACTATAAGAAAAAAGAATTCAAAAGCCAGCAATACCCTCAGCTCAGCTCAAAATCTGCCCAAGGTTTTTGCATGGTGCCTACTGAGATGGGCTCTCAACCGGGGGTTTTACAACCAGCTTAAACAGAACTATCGGGCTACTCCTGAAACACTGTCCTCCCCTTCATCCCTGCAGTGCACTAGTACTTGCTACCCTTGCTTCACCATCAGCAACTCTTCAGTCAGTTGTTAAAGGAATGGGCAGCAGCTTGGAAGAAAGGACCTGCCTCCTGTCTGTGGTGACACAGGGCTAGACTGGCTTAAGCCAACCTTGAAACTGTACCCTTAATTTCTGCTAGGCAATATGAAAAATAGCAATAATATTGAAGTAAGAACATAATATTTTCCAATGAGTGTTTAGTTTTACTGTGAAAAGAAAATCCTGATTGTTTTCCTTTTCCTTTTAATGGGACATAAAATTTTTGCAGCCTGAGTACAGATTTCCTGTGAAATTATGGTTCTGGACTTATTGTTTCTTACATTTTCTTAATATCTCACTGTCTGTGGAATTCTCATATCATCAAAGGGAGCATTCCTGACAGCTTCACCCACTGCAAAGGAGAAGAAACTATGGATGCACAGAGTCACCGTGTACAGTCTGCACATACATATTGCCTGTATCCAGACTGTGCCCAGGAGTTTGGTCTTGGTTCTGATGCCTTGTGAAATCTGGCTCACCTCACAACTTCTTTAGCATGTTGAACACACAGTCTTTAGCATGTTTTCCTAAGAAATTATCCATTCTGACAAGCTCCTCCAGCCATGGATCTGAAGCTATTACACTATTCCAACACCTCAAGCATTCCTATTAGTAGTAAAGCTAAATCTCAACCTTGCAATCTAAACTCCAAAGTGCAATTGGGAAATAACATGAACGCAGAAGCCACTATAAGAATACAAAATATTTGGCTTCTAGTTAGCTTCACTGGCAACTGAGTGGTCAACACATCTTAAAATCAGTACTCTGAAAACCGTACACAGCCAAGTTGGCAACACATGCTGGTAAGAGATCAAAATCCTAGAAATCAAATGTAACTTTAGTGGTCTGCCTTTTCTTCTTATCAGAGAACAATCATTTGTTATGTTTCATTAAGATAAAGTACAGTTCATTAAGAAGTAAAGGACAGCTAAACAATTGCCTGAGCATAGTTGTCATGCTATATGGGGTCTCCTCAGGTATCTGAGATGTCCATGCACAAACAAGGCATGGGACTTGTAGAAGGTTTGTGGCTTTCCAGAGCAGCAGCTGGTGGCCTGGCAAGTTGGCACTAAAATGGTGTAAGACTGGAGGCTAAATCCTACTCCTGAAGCTTGTCCAATTTCCTACTGTCTTCATCCATTGCTTATTCATCCAAAGGAATATTTTAGAACTGTAGTGGGGGATCCTGACAAGACCATAATCCACCTAAGGCAGGCATATTTTCCCATATAAAGCAGCCTTTTAATATCAGACTTGAACAGATGACCCTGTTGGGCACAGCAGTCTCTTCTGCTTTTCCTTCAGTTTACGAAACTCAGGCTTCTGTTTGCTCTAGAACTGTGGTGGCTGCACACTTTTGTACAATCGGATATTTGGTCTAAAAAAGTGATGTGAACAACAAAGAAAAACACATGCTTCCCTGATTCTTTGCATTCCCTATTTCCAGAGCCTCTAAATTGGGGATTCTTTCCCTTTCATCATTCTGCCCCAGACAGAACAATCACTGAATTAATTTCATCCCTAAATCCCTTTACTTAGCTTCTACACCAGCAATTCAGAGAGTAAAATAATCAGTTTTACTGCCTCTACAGGAACAATCTGCATCTTGAGGGTGATCTCTGGAAAAACAAGCAGCCGCATTTTCCCTAAATTTACACTTCTCATAAACTCAGTGGCAGAAAACTTTGCCTTTCTGCCACCTCATGTTGATCACAAGCATGGGATACAGCTATCCTACTCCTGCGTTTATGTCCACCTCCTCCCAGGAGGAGTTTCTAGAGTTTGCTTCTTCATGTCTATAGAATATATTTCTTTAAAAATCTTTTTGCGTCTTTCACAAGTGAGGAAAGATCAAGGGGATGACCCATAAGCCTGAGCAATTCACAGAAAACGAGGGTTTGCAGCAGCATGGTGGATGCCCAAGAAGTAAGCTAGTTTGCCATCTGTATGCCCTAAACACTGTGCTTCAATCCAAAAAGCAATATACACTGGATCAGATTTTTTTTTCTTTCTTTCTTTCTTGGCAGTCTGGCAAATACCACTGTCTCTCAGCAGTGCTTACCAGTCAGATCCTAACTGCTATATGAAGTTCTTTTGGCTCGTTTCCCTCCACAGACTAAAATAAAACAATTCAGCAACTGTGTTTACTCTTTTCTTGCTGCCAGCCTGATGTCTATTAAGCATTTTCTACAAAGGGGATATCAGAACATGCCCAATTTGTTGTCCAGAAGTCAACAATATCTCCGATGGGAACTAATTTATGAAATGTATTTCATCCCTCCAAAACTCCTTTTCTGTCACGAGTGAACATGAGGAGAAAAAAAATAATTGCTGAATAGTGGAAAAAAAATGTGCCTTTTGGCTTTGGCACTGCAAACTTTTTTCATTTTACAGTCAAAACAGAGACAGATTTATTGATTAAAGTCTGATCTCTATTGGTCATAAAACAGCTTCAGAAGCCATCAGGCACAATTCAGTGTGGCTGTTTTCCAGGCTTTTCTTCCCATTGATAACTTCCAGAGAAACATATATGAACATCACAGAGCAGGTGCTCATTTCAAACTGGAAAGCCAATTTTAACTAGGTGAATTGTATTCTTAAGTAAATATATAAGTTTTATATACTAAAGACTTAGTAGGGATTCTAATGTTTTACAACCTGTGTTTTCCTAGTAGCTGCCAAAGAATATATTTCTAAATCAATAAACATTTGAACAATTCAAGTTTCTTGTCAACGAATGAAAAAACACTATTTTTTCTACATATTTGAATACCTTGCAAGGTAGAATGGGCAAAGGACTGAGACAGACACAGAGAAATAGAGAGAATAAGCAACATTTGAAATGAAGCAACTGTTAAAAATAAATAAATTTATGTTGGTGTGTTGCAGAAACAATAGTTTCAAGAGGAAGCATCTAAGTGTACAGCAAGAATGTTTCCCTGGGGAATTTACAGGTAATGCTACTGTTTAGTTTCTTCCATTTCTCTTTCAGACAGTCTTTTGAGACTTGGATATTAACAAAATCTTGAAGGAGAGAGAAGCTAAGTGATGGACAGCAGCAATGAAGGCGTTCTCGGTATGTAAAAATGTCTGTTCCTGATAATAACTGTTCCTTCCCATAATTTCAATTTAAAAAAATCTTAAAGTAGAAATAACCAGGATGGAAGTGGGAAGAGAAAAAGGTTTATTTTGCCTGCCACGTGCTGGCAAGTCACTCCCCCAGTCACCAGACCCTCAAGCCAGACTGTCCCACAAGACGACAAGGACGGTGATACTGCTGATAGCACTTTTCAGTGGGGAGAGTCCACCCCACCTGTCCAAGTGTCTCACAGTGTCTACTGAAAGACAGGGTGATGCAAGCATTCAGCAGGTCTGTTACCTTTCTGCGACTGAGAGGTGAAGCCAATAGGAATGTGCATTAAATCAAATCCAGTTTCTGAGGCCCTGTTCATTATTTTACTGATAACATAAAGATGATTCCGTAGAAATATTTCGGCTGCGAGCTACAATACAGGTATCCTGGCTATGCCACGTTCCATCTGTAAAAGACAGGTCAAGTATAGTGGAGATCGCAAACAAAATGGAGCACCTTCACTGCAAGATCACCCCTGCTGTGATGCATTCAGTGCAGAAATGTTAACACGGTAGTTGCCTTTAAGTGCAGGAAAAGCTATGGGGGATACCTGAATGTGTGTACATGGTTTCCCTACAAGCACTGAGTGGCTGCCTTCACAAAAGGAGAGACAGAGGGATGCCCACAGGAAGAAAAGAGCAGGGGGTCAGCTTTTCAAAGCCAGGAGAGGCACAAAGGTGTTATCTCTTCATAGCTGTATAAGGATGTCACAAGACCAATGGAAGTTTCTACCAGCCATCAGCGCACAGATGATTATTTGCATGTAACATTATGACAGATACACACAAGGATATACAGTAGTACAGTCACTCACAAATGTGTACATACGAAATGTGGGAAAGGTATCAACATAGGCACAAACAGAGACAGAGGAAATGACAGAGAGGCAGACAAAAAAGCATGCAGAGAAATCTGCAGCAACAGGTAGTTCCCTCTTCCAGCTCTGCCTCCTCACACAGCCAGGCCTGACCACTGGATGCTGATGTGGGGCCCAAGATACACGAACACTCCCTTTCTTTTTTTTTTTTTTTGAGAGAGAGAGGAAAAAACCGGTGTTGGTCACTATTTTGCAAATGTTTTCCTCATTCTGGAAACGTCTTGGCAAATGCCTGAGTGTGTGTATATATATATTTATTTATTTTCTTCTCCACAGGTGTCCTCAGGCACTTTCTCTTTCGAGGCCACACGGCAAACGGCCGGAGAACACCGCATCCCCCGCCGTGGCCGTGACACGAGAGGAGCGCGGTGACCGTTTGCGGGGTGAGGCGGGGTGTGTGTGTGTGGAATTAAAGCCGATACAGAGAGATGGCGGTTGCGAAGTAACGGTCGCTCCCAACGAACGGCCGCAAGATGGCAGCGCCAGCCGCGCCCGCGGCGCGCGCCCCTCCTCCGCGCCCAACGACCGCCGCGGCCCCGCCCACCCCACAGGTGCGGGTCTCCGACGCCCCGGGAGGCCCCCACCCCGCCGGCAACGGCAGCGGGCGGCCTGGGGGCTCCGGCGCCGCGGGAGGGGGCCACGGCCCGGCGGCTTCCCGGCC
>VUYV01000184.1:1368386-1482127 GCA_008711295.1 Anarhynchus alexandrinus | reverse complement strand
GGGGGGGGGTGGGGGTGGGGAAGAAAGGGAATATGGGGCTCATCAGATGTTCTGGTTTGGCCAAGAGGAGCCCAGTTTACAAGTCCATGTTCAGCACTCTGCTTTTCTTCAGCAGACTTTTGCCACAGGTTGTCCAGAGCATTTGTGTCCAGACTGTTGCCACAGGTTGTCCTGACGTTCCTTGCGGAGACTGATTTCCAGCCCCATAGCACAAGAATAAAATAGTCTCTGGTGACTATAATTTAATCTTAATTCCATTGGAGATCTTGGTATATTATATGGTATAAGAGACCATTAGAAATCATTTAAAATTGGAACAAAGGTAGCAGCTACATAAAGTATGACAAAAAGCTGTAGGTGAACAGATGGGCTTTAGTCTGATCGGAAATAAGAACACAAGAAGAAGCTGAAGACGTTCATTAGTAAGAAATGAGCACACCTCTCCACGAATAATTTAGTTTTGGTAATAGCCTAATTACCTTATGTAGATTAAGAGTATTTTATTTCGTGATGGTAGACAGGAGGAGTCTGATCAGAAATGGTGCTCCTGGCTACAGGGACCCAGTCAGCATCCCTGACAGCCTGCAGCAGGGAGCTTCACAGCATGGGTACCCAGCCCGGGGATAAATACCTGCTTGTCCTAAACTTGCCACTGCCACCACATTTTACTGTCACTCTTTGTGCATTGTTTTGTTCTTTATTTACTTGCGATTGCTTGTGTTGGAGATCTTAAGTAAAATATTTTAATCTATTAACTGCAAGAGGTTCCAATTTCTTTGAATCCTTGTAATTCTCATTGCATGTAGGGGGACACAGGCCCCAGTCCAGATGCTGGTTCACGCCATCGGGCTGAAAACACATCCTCCGTTGTATAACCTGACCCAGACAGAGTGTCCTACTATCGCATGGCCTTTGCCAGATTACGTAAGGTGATGCACCATCTGCACTGACATCTGTGACCTGATGCAGGTGGCATCACTCTGTAGCACATGTTAAGTAGGGGAAGAGGTTCCTTACAGCCCACATCCTTTTTTCACTTTTAATCTGATCACCTCAGCTCAAGGCATTCCTAGAAACTCAGCCCTGGCCTTCATCTGTCACCAATATTATTAGCAGGACTGTCAAGGTATATATGGCGGAAATAAACACTACAGATTTGCCAATGTAGTAGGCATGTTGCCCTCAAACTTCAAAAGTTGTCGAGTGCAAAAATTCAGGATGACTTGAAGATAAGTGATTTTAAATAGCAGGTATGAGATACTGTTTTGCTTGCCTTCTACTTTGTTAGTCTTGAGTGGTCACATTTAAAAGCTTTTCCAATAACAAGAGTAAACAAAGTTTTGGTTTACAGGGAGTGTGGATCTGCCAAGTATTACATTACAGCCTGTTCTAGATCCACAGTGTTCAGGAGAATGCCATAGAAAGGAAGGTGCTAAATTTGCTAGGAATAGCTGGGGAGGGGGTGGGGTAGGGGGGGTGTCAGTCCATAGTGTGTGGACCTGGAGAATATGAAGAGAAAGAAAAAAATTTTATGCTTGGGACATGCAGATACTCTGGCACCCTGAGATGGCAGGAGTATGATTAATACTGTGTGGATGGGGAAGCATGTGTGCAAACTCCGCCTGAGACATTCCCAGAAGTATGAGCTAACTGAGACCTAGGACCTTGAGTCCTAGTCAAAAATTAGGTTAATTTTTAGGGGCACTGGATTTATGCCTCTTTCTGAATAAACACTGAGATGATTAAAACCTGTAGCAAAGCATTGGGTTTCACAGGCTCAGGGACTCAGCCTTTAAGACTCGCTACAGAATCCTCTCCAATATTTCTGAAGGTTTTTTTTTTCTTTCTGTAACAAAGGAGCTTCACTCAGCGCATGGAGGGCAATGTGCAGCTGTTATCAATGCACACCATTGTGTAACTCACTCGGGCTTGATCACTCCTGAAGAGTGTGACCCCCCCACAGCAGGAGGTATCGCTCAGTCCCAGTGCAGGCGGACTCTCAAACACACCCAGGCTTCCAGAGTTACAGTCGGCAGCATCAACAGTCAGCCCCACAACTCCCAGCCCCATGAACTTCTCACGAACACCCCACATCTATGTGCACTGATGGATTATTTGGTATGTGGGTGCCTTCCAACAATGGTGATAGTAAGGGATTTTTTTCCTAACTGTTTTTTAAAAATATCACATTGAAAATACATGTGATAGCATCCCCGTTTGCATCATGTGAGTCTCATCCCACTGCATCAAGAGAGAACTGAACAAGAGGCAAGAAACTCAGGGCTCTAAAATCACGATTTGTGAAATGTTAGGGAAAAATAAACTGATTCTGATTGTTTCACTGAAAAACTATTTCTCTCTTTTCTGGTTTTTGCAAGGCTTCTTTTACCTCTTTGCTTCTCAGGGTGCAGATTGAGGTGTTCAGCAATAGAGAAAAGGATGGTGTAAAGGATACAGGGTCCAGCATATCACAATTCAATGCAGCAGAGAGACAGGGTCAGTTATTAACCATCTGCTTTCTGCAGTCTGCAGGGTTTTCAGCATTTTGTAAGGAAAGTGGTTTGAAAAGCTATTTTCTGTCCTGCAGCATTAAATGAATCATAGAATCATGAATGTACCTGCTGTTGTATTTTTTATCATACTTGCAGTTGAAAGCATTGGGCAAACATCTATTGCTCGTTGTCTGTAGAGTTTCTGCCCCTTCCGTGTCAATTCCCTGATCCTGCAGGATCTTAATTCCAGCCTAGATAAACCTGGTACAAAAATACGTATTAATACAAATATTACTACTACAGCAAGAGTGAGGTAGGCAGCTACATCACTACTGCTGAATATTTTTCCTTATTAAACGCTAGATCAGCGATGCTCAGATATGAAGCCTTATCTATGGGAGGAAAATGTAGGGTTTAGAAAGATTGTACCTCATCACCTAGAGTCAGCCTGAAAGTGCAGCTACGCGAATTAAAGTAAAAAGCAGTCATGAAGCTTTTTAACACCCATTGGCAATGATTCACACTTTTGTTTACACTTTGAAAATGCTCTTTGCCTTAAATTTTCTCTTGTGGACATGTTTCCATGCGTTTTTACAAGACAATTTCTCACTTTCATCTTCTCCTGCCCAGAACACAGCTAGTCAAGTAAAGGCTGTAACTCTCAGCAAAACCTCCCAAGTATGTAAAAGGATTAGGTAAGGGTGTTATTATTGGCTTTGTCATCACTGAAAATAATGCATTTTCGTTACACTGGAATATCCTTCTTTTTCTAAGATCTCACACAAGACAAAGGGATGATCTCTACCGTGATGCAGCTAGGAGAATTCAAATTCAAATGGGAAGTATAGGTCAGGATGCAACAATAGTCATACTGAAGTAAAAGCTCATGAATCATCTCCAGGGTGGCTTACTCAGTGTCAAAACATCTTTTTGTTTTGATTTGTTTTGTTTTGGATGTGAAGACAGAGTAGTATTCATGTAAAAATTCCAGAGAAAAACAAGGGATCATCAAAAATCCATTTTACCCTTTCTGGTGGTGAGGGAGAATTTAAAACCCTGTAAAAGGGCCATCCAGTGTTTTGGCCACTGGCTTTCTTTTCACTACAGATGTAAGGTACCACTTTCTCCATTTGACGTAACCCAGTGGACTGATTAGCAGACAGTAAGGAGAAAGAGAACAAACGCAAACACACCTCATCTAAATAGCTACATGCATATGCCCAGTACAATCAAATATGACAGGCCCAACCCAATTCCTATTTCTTTTCTTTAGTAGTGAATTTTAGAGATAAAACACAATGGCTTCCAATGTTTATTCAATTAGAAGACAGCAAGTGTTTTTTTTCAGGTCCTCAAAGCCACTTGAATACATATATATAAAAAAATCTTAATATAAATTAATATTTTTAATCTAGGAAAGTTTCTAAAGACTCAAGTCAAGGAGCAGCAGCAGATCAAAATCCTTAGGATGGATATAAAAAAATTACAGTCTCCGTTCTGAAAAACACGTAGTATAAGACAGAGTCTTTAAATGATAGCTCAGCCCTTCACCATCATTTGCAGCCACAGGAAATTAAAGAGCTAAAATTGAAGCTGACAGGCAGAGCTAAGCATAGTGCTGCCTGCAGCACGTTATTTCCTCGGTGTCCTTGCCTACGGACACGTGAAGCCTGCGGTCCGTTCATCTATAGAGCTGTTGCAAGGCTTACAGACCGACAACCTAAAGCTACTGTGATGCTGCAGACCCCGAAACGCAGAGGTTCGCGAGTGGGCTGCCAGCAAGGCTGGTTACCGGGAGCAGCCCGGCAGCTCGGGCAGAGAGCTCGGCACAGGCAGAGCAGTGGAAGTGATCTGCCGTCGAGCCCCTTGCCGCTGCGGCCGCGGCTGGGCTGTCACTGCGCCCTTGGCTGCTGCGGCAGCTTCTGGGCCAGCTTCAGCGTCTCGTGGAAGTGAGACGGTGCAGAAATCATTGGCCATTCATTAGAATAATCTTAAAAGGGGAAACTGATTTCTCTCTTCCTGTGACATCCCCTGTCGCCGGAGCCCGACTCATGCAGTTGCTTCCTAATCCACATCCAAGAGCAGCCTGGCTGCCGGGGATGGGCAGGGAGGGGATGGCAGCTCTCTTGCCTTAACACCCGGTGGGGAGGTAAGCCACGCTGCTGTCACTGCCTGGCAGGGCTTACATGCATCTCCTCAGTGTAGACAGTGGTGAACCCAACAGCCATCATCAAACGGACACGCTTCATGTGTTAAACTTAGCTCATAGCTGAAGTCAACACACGCACGACATGACTGCCTAAATCTAGCATCTAGAGTAAAATTATTTTAATTTCTGCTTATATCTTGTTTTATACCTCCAGCAAGATTAAAAGGAGTTACAGAAAGGCAATTTTACATTTATTCAAAACCAGAAAACACAATTTTCCTCAAAAAGGAGAAGCCTTTCTTGGAGACTGCACTGGGCTGATGGAAGAGACTATTCTCAGAAGTCTCTGATAGGAAGGGGTTTCCACCGTGAAATGACTTGTTAAATAAATACCCATCAAAATAACAACAATTTTTCTTAAGTTACTTAGCTCTAGAGTTAAAAAGAAAAACAAAAGCAGCTAAAGTGGTGGTGTTCTACCAGGGATATCGGTTCAGCTGTGAAGGATGAACAGGAACGATGTCTCCCAAAAGCTAAACTTCTCCTGATGGTTATCCTGAAAAATGGAGGAGTCTGTTTCATTCGGAATTTTTCCTAAATTTAGTCTGGCCTAAAACCAAGACACAATTTCTCCACTAACTCCATGAGATTTCCTGCCAGTTAATAGCACAGCATACTGAATGAACATGGAGAAGTCTGGGACACAGTATCCTGGAATCCTTCAGACCCCTGGGTCATGCAAACACCCCGAAACAGTGCTTAAACTTCCACTGCAATCCTTGGGTCCGGTGGATTTTAAGCAGGTGGAAGTGTGGGTCAAAACTTGGGGATGTTTATACTTGCTCTGTGGGAATTGCACTGATTACAAGTTAGTTAAAGACCCATTCTGTTTTTGAATTTGATGCCATAAGTATTTATGTTTGGTTAAGTAGAAACTTTGTGTTATTGTAACTTTTAATTAGTCATACAGATGCGTGTTACATTTCCTTGTAAGCCTACCATCTTACAACGTATGAGTTCCTTTTCTTTTGTCAGTGATGAAACTCATTACTTCACACAGTGTTTGGAACTGAGAAAGTGCAGTTTTTTTCTGCATTTCCAGGAGCTTCCCCCTTCTGTGCTCGCTTTCCAGAAATCAAAATGAAGCAGTTGCATTGTGCAACTGCTGTGAAATGAGAAAGGCATCAAAAACCTGTATTTGCGAGGAAGAATTGTTGCTATCTCAGCAGATTAAAGATGCAGAGAGTGTGGTCTTGGCTTCTACTGGGGAACCAGAATGAAATTTGTCATCCCAAGCTTGAAAACATAAGATGCAATAGGCTGGCAGATATCTTCCTTATGAAGAGTCAATACAGACCATACACCCAGAACAGGCTGTAGAAAACAGAAACAGAACATTGACCTGGAGTTTGAAGTCTTAAATAAGCGCACCCAGGAATTCAGGGTCTGAATCAGGAAGATTACATAAAACAGCCTATAAAGGTATACTGTGCTCTTGCCTTATTTTTGACTGCATTATTGTTTATTTATTGTTTTCTTTCTCTGTACTGACATGGTGGTTGCTCAGACCTGAAGTTTTTATCAGGTATGCACAGTGCTGGAGAAGTGGCAGACTCAACTGGGCATGGAAAGAGAGTCTTCTGAAGGCAGTCACTTCAGGTATGGTTGACTTGCGAGTTGAGGTTGTGCAAAACCGCCGAAATACCAGATTATTTTAAAAACAATGTTGAGTAACTCTCTGATCAACATCACTCACAGCAGGAGGGAGAAGATGCTGCATCCTGAATAACCATTTATAAAGAGGGTATGTGGTTTCCCCCTAATACCTTGACATTCCATATGCCTGTGGTGTCAAATCTTAATTTGCCATCAACATTGCACAGAGAGTGTACAGTACATTGTGGGCATCCATTGTGTTTTATCTCTGCTCTCGGTACAGAGCAGAGAGGTACTGCTCTGCAGAATGGATCAGAGCACCTGGTTTCAGCACCTGCCTCCCTTCACCAGTTTATAAATAGAGATTTAAAAAGGCAATGGTGTAACCACCCATGCCTTCCACTGCTCCAAAGGACCGCTTAGAGTAACTACCACAATGATGCTCCTTCTAGCCTCCAGCTCCAGGAGTTTTCCCATGACTCCCAGCTGACATTTTCTCCCTGTCCTGTAGGTCTCAGTTTAGATGGCCCTGAACATTTTTTGCATTTTCAGGAAAACTAGCCTAAAGATAAACTACCCTGTTACCACCCATGATGAAACGGAGGGAAGGAGAGGAGCTATGGATCCAAACAAGAGGAGTGGAATTTTGTTGCAGGATATTGCCCGGATCCTCACGTCTTTCCCTGCGGGCTGGGGCTGCCCAAAGCCACTTGCTCCAGCCATGTCTTCTCCTCCCAAGAACCTTGAAGGAGTCTCTGGGACAATCCTGTGGTAAGACTTGCTGAGATAAAGCTGCCATGCACCTATTGCTTGAATCTCAACAGTTCTCTTTCCTAGTCCTGCTGAAGACCATTACTCTTTATACAAAAAAATACCATAATTGACTCAGAGAATTCTGGATGTTTGGGCAACACTTACAGGAGGAGGATCATAGGCATGCTCTGCGTCTGGACAGCAGGCAGTCAGCAGTGACGAGCCAACACAGCAGAACGGTGAGGCAAGGATCACCAGCTCAAATGCAAGGTACAACACGATGGAGAATTTGAGTACATGACTGCTTGGTTCCTGCAATAGTTAGACTGTGGGGGGCTAGGAGAGACAAAATTTGAGACAGAGAGAAATACTGTACTCAGGCAGTCGGAATCGGCAGCTATTTTGCACAGATCGCTTTTGAGAACATTTTAATTCCCTAGTTTTAAAGAAATGCATTTCCCCCTCCCTGTTTCTTCCGTACGTTACCTCAAGCCAGCTCCCGTGTGAGCAAGCGTAGGGGGCTATTGCTCATTCCTAGCCATATGTTTCTGTCAGATGTTTATTTGCAGGAGTGACTAATAGTTCTGAGGTTTTGAAAAGCTACGGGAGGCATTGCTGTTCTCCACTCCTACCTTACTCCTGCAGTCACAGCCTGTGCTGCAGTCACAGAGCAGGCGGCTCTCAAGCGGGCAGGGAGAAGGAATAGGACCCACAGGTCAGGCAGATGTGGGCTGTGGAGCAGCACCCTTACACCATGAAGGGAAATGCTCTGGAAGTAAAGTAGTTACAGAAGCACCCGTCACTCTAGGGAGGAAGATGGTCCCTTCTGAGAAGGCAAAGCTAGCGATGAAAAGGAGAATGGTGAAATGGAAAGCCTGGCATCTCTGCTACTGCCCTTCTCTTTTGGACTATCAAAGGATTTTTAAACCTCTGCAATTAAGACCTTGTATCTCCTTAGTACCGTTTATCCTTAGCCGCAGTGAGGCAGATGAAGCTTAAGGTAATGATTCAGTTTTCTCCATGTCTTTCTTTTTTTAAAGAGTTAAGGCCCTAGATAAATGTGCTTTAATGTCCACTAGCAAGTTTGGCTGCTCAGAAGACCTTAAAACAAAGAAATAGAATCCTGTGCCATGAGCAGAAGAGGAAAAGAAGCACTCCTCGGACAGAAGCCAGATGAAAGGGAGTGCTGTAACAAAGATTTGGAGGATATCACAGAATGAGATGTTCCCTTTGCAGTATATCATTGGTATTAGCTCTGATGGTGATAGTGGTTTCTCTGGGCAGGTATGCTTAACTCCTGAAACTAACCTTGGTAGCTCTTAATTAATCAGAGACTGGTCCTACCCACCACCATCACCGCAGAGGTGATGCCTCATCAGGAGGCAGAGAAGATTTGCTTTTCAGTGCAGAATTTCAACTCCTCCCAAGGAAAATAACAGGTTTCTGCTTTTCTTTGTTGTGAAGAGCAGATGGATGTTCCAGTATCTTAAGGGAGCTGGGGGTGGGGGATGGGAAGTGGAATAGACCTCTCTGACAGTCTGGCCATCCCAGCATCCATACGTTAGAGTATTGCTAGTTATTCTTGAAACTCAGTAAAGCAGTTATTTTCTAGCAGTTATAGTTATTTTTCTATGTGCGATTTGCTAGATGTTACTCCCAGCTTTCAGGAGATTTAATTTTCTACAAAGATGTCAGTTGTGCTTAGAGCTTGGTCTTTGCAACACCTCGGGGGAAAGTAATCCATTTTGCACTCTTCTTAAACTGTCCCTTCATTTCCTTGGCTTTTCATGCCCTAGTGTTCTCTCTATTATTTTCAACTGCTTTATCTTCTTTGCTTACCAGTGCTGTACTTCTCTAATCTTGCAAAAGTTGCCCTTCCTCCCACTCTACCTTTCTGACTTGCAGTAAATTAGCTGGTGCCTCCATGACAACAAAATCGATCATCTCCGTGAGCCGTCTCCATAGGTCTCAGGCAAGTTGTCTGTTCACAGGACCTTGTCTTCTCTGACAGCTCCCTTCCTGGTTTTCCTCCAGTACACTTCACCAGCGACCGCTACGTTAAGGAAGACATTTCTGTTGCTGTTGTACCTGGTTGTTCTGCTACTTCCAGGAACATTTCCTTCCCTGGTTGTCAATGATTACTTGCTTTTTATCCTGTCTGCTCTGCAGACTGTTCCGGCTTGATGGATCACTAGTCTTGCAACTTTCTGTTTGGTTTTTTTTTTTTTTTTCAGCCAGTATCAGTGTTTCCCCCTACTTCTTACTTGTTACATTTTCTCTCTGGAGCCCTCTCACTCTCTGACTTGCCCTAGCAGCTCTGTGCTGCTAGCTGCCAAATTCTTTTTTCTCTCTAGCCCGTCTCCACAGCCCTAGTAGCTTTGAACCTCCAGCCATTTGCTTAACATCTTCTCATCTGTTTCTTCCACAAAACTGGATAAAAAGATCCTTCATTTTTACATCCAGGTGTGATAGCTAAAATGCAAGTGGTGATTCAGCTTTTACACTCCTTCCCCTCAGTTTAAGCAGCTCAGCCCAGTCAGGCAACAGATTTCATAACCAAATGTAGACTTATTGCTTATTTTTCTAATTAAGCCAGTTGAGAAAGATTGCGTCTCATATTTTCCAACATTGTTTAAAGCCATTAACTGTTCCACAAAGAAGGTGGGTGTCTGGCTGCAAACCTGTGGTAAGGGTAGAAGAGCAACCATTCCTAATGTTCAGCTCCTCAGCCAAACCAGCACTTTGAGAAGACTTTAAAACCTATTATTATTATTGTTATCATCTTCTTGATACTCTTACCTAGTAGGATGTAGAATAAATGAAGGTGAGCAGACTACCAAAATACCAGCTAATTAGCCTTAGCTTCCTCCAATATCAACCTAGGAGTGGAATGTAGTCTGAAATCATTTGGCTTGGGAGGCCTGTAAAATATCATTAACTGTTTCATTAACTGCCTTGCCCTGGCAGAGCACTTTTTGAACCATAGGGATACGTTTGTCCTTCCAGAAAGAGGTGCTCTGTAGCCGCGTCTCTGAAGACAACAGGAGTCCAATACTAATGTCAAGTCAGCAGCTCAGACTAGAATGAGGGACGCTTGGGTGGAGTACCAGGAGAACAAAGTCCACACTGTCCAAATGTAGACCAGAGATCAATCAGATTTTCTCATCCCAGAGGAAGTAGGCTGAGCTCCTGCGAGTGAAGGTTGAAAAAGTCTTTTGATTTAGAGTTAGAAAAGGAGCCATGGCTGGCAAGACCCTGTCTCCTCACCCCCTATGGAGCAATACATCCTCTAATCCCACAGACATAAAAAAACCAAAACAAAAACCCAAACAACCAAAAAAAAAATCCACCACACCAACAACGCCCCACACGCACGCGTTTTACTAGTGATTTTTATAGGCAGCAGGCTGGGCTTTTTATCTTTGCTGGGGAGCTCTGTGGTTCACGACAGCTGCATGAGGACTATGCAGCTGTCAATCCCCTTCCCAGACAGAGAGCTGTAATCTCATTTATTCTCAACTTCTAGAGAGCATATTTCTGTTCTAACCATCTTTTGCTAACACTGAGATGCACCTGTTGAATAATAGGAAGAAAACCTGTGCAGGCTGGCTAACTCAAGGAAACCAGAGACACCCTCGCCGGGGGCAGAAGCAGCAACGGTGAGCAGGTCCCTGCTGACGCCCCAGCCTGCTTCAGCACGTCTCGCCTCAGGCGCCAGCGTGCCCTTTCTTCTGAACGGATTGCAACCCGCTCAAAATTTCTGTTTGTAATCAGCTTAGCAATATTCTGCCTGCTCCACACACACGGTAATTTTCATCCACAGCCACACTGCAAATTCCTTCCCACTAGCTGTGCCGCTATCAGCTTCTTAGTGCCCTAAATAGCTCCCGTGCGTCACATTTGAGCGGCTCCCCTGCTCCCAGCTGACATTCCCAGCCCACAGAAACCTGAATATTCCTGCACAGCTCCTCAGTTCGGGAAATCTAGAAATAACATGCTGTTTTACTATTTATTTCTCTGCAAGTTTTGACTTGTGGATTTTCTGGAGATGGTGAAAACAGGAGAACCCCCCTGCGTATACAATGCTCTAATTGAACAATACGTGACTGTGCTTTTTAAATGGTTCATGGGCACATTTGTCATCCTGAGGCTAAGTCCCCAGGATAATTGCTGCCTTGCGTAAGAGGACCCTAGATAATTTGACCGTAGACTTAGAAAGGTGGCTCTAATTTGGACTAAAAATACATTTGCATTCCTTCTGCCTTATTCTTAACCACACAGCTTCCATCTCACTGAGGCACAACCGTTGTGCACTCCTTTCCCCCTTGTCCAGACTTTCTTTACTCACCACTGTTCCTAAACAGGACAAAACCCCGTGTGCCTCTTTCCCAGCTCCCACTTTCAAGCCACATCTTTCTCCCAGGTGAAAGTGATACAGATTTAACCCCTCCCAAACCCCTCCAAAACTTACTTGATTTCTGCTTGTTTAGGCAAAGACAGGAAATATTTACTTAATGCAACCTTCAAGATCAGAAAGCACATCAGTAGGTAAGACATATTAAAATAAGGGCACAGAAAGACAGTTTTATTCCATTTGCACTAAAGTTGACAATTGTTTTGCATTTCTTCTTGCTTAACTAAGACAAGCTGCAGATTCTTTCTGAAAAATATTTAGTTACATTAACTATTGAAGTACATTATATTGAATCGCATTAAACCTTGTTTATTCCCAAGTTAATCACAAAGTGTTAATTTTACCCCAATTTATACTGGGCAGAATATTTTCAGTTTCACTGTCTTAAAAGTTCAGTATTACACAGAATTTGCTATCTGCTTAACAGATGTTATAGCTTAAGGCCAGACATTTCTCTAGTTGTCACACTTTCTCTAGAATTTATTGAGACTCAAGGTTGCAGTCGTCCATACAACGCCAGGGAGTCCTTCGGTAAGGTACAGCCCCACGAGACAGGAGGGAAGGGGCTGAAGTAGCTGAGTAAGTTCAGAGCCCCTGGGTCACTTTGAAAAACCCACCACACATTCGGTCCCGGTAGTCCTCACATTGCATTGTATGGACAACCTCAGCACTGCCCTGCATGCTGCGCCCAGTGGTCCCCTATGAAAGTGTCCAGTTTTCATCAAATCACATGTAACTGGGGTCCTTCTGTCCATACTGCACCTCACAGCTAAGCCATCACAACATAAATCATTTCTCCTACAAAAATACTCCACTGTCAACACATGCCTACATGAAAACTTGGCCTTATCCCGGAGTATCCACTTACCTGCAAACAAAAGACCTACTATCCCCGCAAAAGCCGTGACACTCCAATGGTTGGTGTCATGTTAAAGATCAAATGTGCAGTGCAACTGTGTTCATGCGAATTAAAAGAAAATTGGGTTGCTGACATTTTATTGAGTAATCAGAGTATTGAGGGGGAAGATTAGGTGTCGAAGCTGAGGGTAGTCAGCAGTACCGGTGGTTTGACTTGCTTCCTTACCCATTTGGATGCTGAAAGAGGCACGGATTTAGGACAGGGTATGCCACCCTGAAGTCCCAGCCCCCAGGAGCCTGCAGACAGCCTGGAAGTGTAGTTCAGATGTATGCCGACCTCTTCCCCATGTGGATGTCCCATCCTCCTAAGGCTGTGCCGCAACAGAACTGCACAGTAAGTGCTTTGTAAGGGAAATTGAGAAGTGCTGTCTCCTCCAATTACCGCGCATTGCAAATGAGAATGTAAACAGATTATCTATCTGGCAATTGACAGCAGAGTGAAAGTTAACATCAGTCCGTTTTTTCCCATCCTAACACAATCTCACATCTTTTTCAGTCTACGTCCCAGAAGCCGTCAGAGCGATAGTTCTGTGAACTGTCATTGCTGTTAAACAAAAAAAGTGAGTAAAAGGCAAGATAGTCATGACCTTCTTGAAATTTCTTCATATTTCATATCTCCTAGGCAGAGACGCTGGGGATCAATTCTTTCCTTTAAATTAAAAAAAAAGCCAAACAAACAAAAAACAACGTTTCCCCAGTGTTTGGTTTGGAAGAACTAACATAATCTGGAAAAGCTGGCTTAATGCATTTGTTTCAGAGAAAACGAAAATTTGTTTTCTTCTATTGCACAGCCAACTCATAGTTGGCTGTTGATTCATTCAAAGCCCTTCGGTATCTTTGCAAGCTTCTAACAAGAAAATGTGTTTTCTCCACTAATGATTCTTGAAGAAGGTAATTCGGATTATTAAATGTTCTCCAAGCCCACTTTCCTGTGGTTTATGAGCTCTTGCTAGCTTCAGTCATCTGGAGAAAAATGACTGAGGTGCATAAAACTCCAGTAAACAGTACTTACAAGTAGCTACAACAAGCCACACAAGTGATATCATTGAGAGTTCATTATTTTGAGACCAGCAATTACACAAATCTTATGCTAAAGTGTTTCTGTAAATTATAAATAAAGTCCATTGGGATTTTTTAAGAATGAGAATGTTTTTCCTGGAGAAAACATTAGTGGCACCGAAAGAGCTGTGTGTTGACTCTGGGGACCCATTTTGCTGAAAGCAAAGATGGGGAGGTGACCAGCTGGCTCAGAGACATTGAAAAGGCTTAGAAAATCTTATGTTGCTGATTTTGGCATTAGCTTGCTGGCTTGAAAAGCCATGGCGTGATCTGGAGGCTTTTCTCACTAGCCGGCCGTGACCACAGGCGGTTTCCATTTTGCAACTTTTTGGCAGCATTTGTAAAACTGTTAATGTCTGAGAGTACAGTTGCTGATACCTTGAGTCAAGTGCTGCAGACACTGAAGAGTCTCATGAGAGCATCACATATGATAAGCAAAGGCATTATGTATACATATCTATAAACCCAACATGTGCACTTCATCTTGTTTTTCTTCTGCTGTAAAGTTGGTGTTCGTCTCCATCATTCAATATGTAATTATTATTTTTGATGTGCACATTTCTGTAGCTATCATTGTGTACCAGCTTTTTGCTCACACATTACAATCCATATTATTTGTCCTCTGTGTTTGATACATCATTTTAGGAACACAATTATTTTCTGCTGGCATCTCTACCACTTTGAGTCATATAATGAAATATAGCCTTAAAACCATTACAACAGGAGATAATTTATGAAACACTAAACAAGAAGCCCTCCCTCCCCCCAAGAATTGACTAAGATGAGAACAAAAGGAGTAATCATGGGTGATAATTGCATTGTCTCATTCCATTTTCTTCTGAAATCTTATTACAGCTGTCCCAAGAAAACATGCATTATACAATCCAAGTAATGAAAAAGTAATTCTAAAAGCTAATTGTCTATAAAAATCTAGAGTTGATCCTTTACTCTTTGGAAATAGGGAGGTAATTGCATTGGTGTGCCAATTCATGGAGATCATCACTGGAATATTAAATCCAGGTTCAGAGTACCAACTTCTGTGTCTTATATGATGTTGGAAAAATAAAACCACATTAAAATATTGCAGCAGCGAGAATATTCAAACACAGAGATGACTTCTCATTCTTTATGGGTCTATATCTGATAGAAAAATGCGTGCAAGATCCCGTGGCTAAAAACTGATGAAAAATTCCATGGTCTGGGGCAGGAGAATCAGACACTCTGATGATCCTGGCACCTTCAAGCCTTAAAATCTGTTAAAGTGATACACAGGTTAGGAAACAGTAAGATATCTTCAAGAATTCCTTCCAAGACCCAGGAAACTAGAATGAGAAAAGGAAATGTATCAGGAGTGGTTACGTACAAGTCACTTTTTGTAGCTCCACTGATCATCTTTCACGCCACAGCAGTTACCTCAAATGCAGTAGTGAGGTTGTTCCAAAGGGTCTGATCGAAGGCCGGACCTGGAGAAAGGCTCTTAGCCCAGCAAGCCCTGTCTGCCAGCTACTGCAAAGACAGCAAAAGAAAGTGAGAAGAAACATTGCTGTTCACCAGGGAAAATGAGGATATAGTCTGAAATGCTTTGTGACTGAAATTAAACCCTGTTAAAGAAAAGGTATCAACTCAGCTTGGGAGTGGCTGAAGAAAGTGTTAGGAAAGGAATGTGAAAGAATATCTTAAATTCTCTATTGTTTTTTCCCCAGCTTTTTTTTGCAGAAGGAAGTCATTAGGAGACTAAATTTGGACTCCAGCCCACCACTTATCACTGCCTCTGCTACCGTCATGGCCTCAAGTTGATGCCACAACAGAAAGAGTCCAACAGCCAAAATGCATTGGGAATTCAGCTGACATCAACATGCCTCTAGTGAGAGGTATCACCTGAATGTCTTGATGCTGATCAGCAGTATAGATGTTTAAGAGTGACATATCTATGTAGATAATGTTTAGTAGACCAGAAGGAAAAAAATAGAGTTATGAAGTACCATACACATGCATTTTATAGCAGAAAGAACCATGCTGATCTCATGAAAAAGAGAAAAAACAACCCTGAATTCAGTTATTACATAAATCCTAGTAGACAGGTGCCATAATTATTCATCTTTCCAAATAAAACTATGGACTGATAAGTATAGTTCCTTTAGATTAAAATTCAACTCTGCTTGGTGCTAATGTAGAAGAGGTTCCATGAACATAGATGTCTAAGAAAATGATATCTAGGAATTTATCTTACTTGAAGATAAATCACCTTATACATGCAAATCATTGCATATAAAATGGAAGTTACAGGAATGTTGTTGGTTTTTTTTTTCCCCAGAGGAAAAAAAATAAAATCAGATGCATTAATTAAGATCTCAGCGATTTCATTAAATGCTACTGCCCAGGTCAGATCACACCACCATAACAGTCTCTCAAGTGCAGTCACAGTGCAAACAGTACAAAAGTCAGAGAGATAACTGAAGATAACTGAAGGGTCGTTGAAGTGTTATGCATGGTTTAAAAAGAAAAACCTGATTGTCTTTTACTTTCACTGGAATACCCTGAGGATAAGGGCAAGTGATCTTTTTATGCAAAGACAGTAGCTCGCCTCCTAGGGTAGTCTGAAGAGTTGAACAACAGTCTTACTCACAAAAATGACAAAAAAAGGTGATCCCAGGTTTTGATCCAAATTTGTTTTGAGCAGGCGTAGGATTTCGATTCTGTGCCTTTAAAAACCGGCAGTTTAGCAAAAATGTCAAGCTGCATAATTTCCCACTGGCTAGAAAAATACTGCTGAGGACCTCTCAAGTGAAACTGAGCAAAAATCCTTATCTCACGCAAACAGTAAGGGTTTTTTTTCCCCCTGTGTTATATAATAAGAAATCAGGTGCATTCTTCACTTTTCATTGTGTGCCAAACTGCAATATGACATTGGGAAACACTGATTCCTCATTTCAGCTGCTGATTTTTTATCCCCCTCTCCCCCCCTCTATATTTTGGTTATAGGATTAAGATTAATCTATAAAAAAGGCCTAGAATTTAATCACTACACACTCAATACAGATTAATTAATCTGCAGATTCATCTACACAAAATCCCTGAACTCATCCCTCAAGCAAGGTTGTTGATAAATGAATAAAACTGGCACGTTTGTCCTGGACTTCTCAGGCTGTACCACACAAACAGGTGAAATGGAGCCCAGAACAAATGGACGTGTCCTACAACCACCGTCCCTTACAGCTCAAAGCCACCACCTTTGAAAGCGGTGCATCCATCAGCTGGGAACGGCTTCAAACAAGAAGCAGAGGGGGACATGCGTCAGATTTGAGCAGCACAGGGTTTCTAATTGGAAATGCTTATAGCGGAGCAGAGAGCCTGAGCAGAGTCTTTAGAGAATATTTACAAGAGCCACCTTTTTGTGCCACACCTTCCACCCCCCTTCCCCCTCCCCCGAGTAAAAATTAAGGAAATAGGATGCAAATGTAGAGGAGGAGGATGTTCAGTCATTTACTGCATATGGAATATAAGGAGGAGGAATCAACTGAAAGGTGATTTCTAAAGAGCATACTGAAAATCACATCCCATCCTTGTTTCCAGTTGGGGAGATAGGACTTGCTTTTTCTACCTGAAAAACTCAACCAGATCTTCCAACTGACATTTAATGATGACAATAACGAATTTTTATGTAAAATAATTTTGGGATCTCTGCAACATCCACCGCAATTTTAACATCAACGTCTCATTTTCGGATGACTAATCTAACGCTACTGAACTTGATGCGTTATCCTGATGCTTTGCAGTCCTAGCGATACCTTGGTCTATTTCATTGGGCTATGCCTGTATTTACCAGATCCAGATGTGGCTCACCTGAAATCAGGAAGGGAAAAACCAACAGATTTTATTGGTACGGTCTGTCTCTGGGAAGCCGTTAAAATCACTAGATGAGAAATGCATTTTCAATTGCCTCGAGGGCTTGTGTTGGACTCCAGAGCCTAAGATGACTCTTATGATTAGGACTAAATGTCAAGAAGTGCAGTAGATACAAGCGAACTCAACAAAAGGATGAAATGTGTGCAGGGTTTCGGGTGGGTTCACTGAGCTCTAAGTACAATTAGAAAATTGAGAAAGAGAAGTTCGCTATGCTGTTTTTCTGAGTAAACAAAAAAAAATATTTTGTTTTTCCTGAAGAGCCAATTCACTTCTTCATACTCTGCATTTTTTCAGCAAGTGAAGCTGATTTTTGGTTTTTTTTTCAAATGTTCTTGTAAAGCCAGGGAAGTGCATTAGAAATTGCTAACATTTATCAGGTTCCTTGACAGGATAGTTAGATACGTTGGTTAAAAAAAATACACACTAATGGTCTCTCTTAAATAAATGCTTTTAAATAAATAACCGGGGCTGTAGAACAAATGAAAAATGAAAACAAAACAAAAGATAAACCAAATATTATTAGTTCTGCAAGAAAATGGTGTCCAAATTTAGCCCATGCAATTTTTATTGTAAAAGAGAGGCTGAAATTATCTCCAGCGAAACCGAGCCTCCCGTATCCTTGTCATTTAGGAAGCCTTGCAGTGACATGCAGGCAAAGACTAGAACTGACAATTATTTGCAACAGAAAAAAAGAACAACAAAATGGAGGTTATAGGAAGAGTTATTTATCGTACTCATCTGACAGCCCAAATGAAATGAGATTAGGCAGAAGTGCCCAGGCACTATTTACAGGAATAATCATCTCTTAAAATAGACTTTCATTTCCCTTTGCTCTGTTATAATTAGGAATGTCAAATTTCTTCGAAAAAACGAATGCATGGGAGAAGAGAAGGTTTCACTTCCTCTTCTTCCTCAGAAAACGAAAATATGGGTAAGAACTGTAATACCTGTCTGCAATTAATATTTGCTTGCTCAAGCTAAAATCTATTTACGTTTTTGAAAGTATAGAATGCATTATAGGAAGCATATTTGTTTCTGTTAAATAAATATGAAGCCTTTACCTTTGAATGATGATAAATCCGTTATCAGAAGTGGCGCTCTGATGCATCCCAGAGAACCTGACTTGAGATACCAGTAAAATAGGAAAAAATTAAGAAATGCTGCAAGTAGAAAGCAAGAGTATAGCTGAGCAGCACAGGGAAAAGGCAGAACACAGAAATTGTCTGTAGATTGTGGATACTGAGGCATATCGTTTTTCTGAAAACAATCTTGGAAAATGAACTGAATGTAACAACACATTCATTATAATGGACTTAACACTGCACATGGTATAAAGGAACAACAATGACTGTGGCTCACAAAAAAAACCAACCCAAAGCGGTAATAATTGTTTAAAACTAAGTCGACTTTTTATGCACCTGTGGTGATGGTTATTTTTTGGTTTGGGGTATTTTTTTTTCCTGATTTCTGCCCTTAGATAGGCGAGCTTCCCACATGCTCGGGTTTTGCGTGCTGGGTACAGCTGGCTGACAAAGCACGCGCTCTCCCTTACGAGAAACGTTCTTGTTAAAAACGTGGTCTTGGGCCATATTGGAACAAGATCTTTCTTCTCTCCTTTTTTTTTCATTTCAAATTGTTTTGCGAACAGAAATTTCTAAGGACATTTTGTTTTGGAAACACTTCTGTAAGGAAATATGTTGCCTGTGTTCCGAGAGGGGTTCGGTGACTCCGACAACATCGATTCCAGCTCGCAGCTGCCTGCGATCCCAAGCCCTTGGCTCTGGGTGTATTCAAGGCTGCCAAAGAGCTTAACTTCCCAGCGGAATGGGAAGCCCTCTCCGGCTCAGCCGGCTGCTCCTGAGAAAGGGCTGTGGGAGCACCGAGTCTCGGGGCTCGGGGCAATCCATGAGGTTTTTGGGCAGGCTTGGATGACATGGGAGCTCATCGAACCCCCTCCGTGTTTCAGATGAAACGTACCAGGTTCAGTGAGCAAATCTGGGAACAAATTAACGCTCTAAATTAAATTTTGTTGCTGACTGGATCTCCCCCCTGCTTCCCCGTTGCAGAACCTCCCACGTGCCAACCCGGCCACCTGGGGAGGTTTCTGAATCCGCATGTGTGGCTGTGGGGTACCACCCTCTGAGGCAGCTGAATCCCATCCATCTGCCAGCCTCCAGCCCAGAATTCAGCCCAGGAGTTGCATTTTTCTTAAGCACAACCCCCCCTCCATCGTAGACAGTTACCATGGCAACCCAGGGACGGACTGTCAGATGCCGATCCTGCTACAGCTTCACTTCTGTCAGGATACAGCTAAATTTCTAATGGACTAATTAGTGTAAGTGGAAGATACATTTTATGGTCTTTATTGTAAAATCTAAGGTGACTAAAGAGCTTAAGTCATACCTGCACAAACCAACCCCATTCAAGGCTGTTATTCCCATATCAAGCACAAGTAATTACATTTTTGTAACAGCCTTTTTACATTTACTGTATTGAGACAGAGCCCTAGGAACCCAGTTTTATTATCACACAGCTCACCAAGCAGCATATCTGTGCAGCAGCAATGCCACTCATGGTTTACCAAGAAATACACCCGCTCCCTTGCCTTGAGAGAGTATTCCAGGGTTGCCAGGGTGGAGGAATGCCATTAAAGATTTTGAGTCACCTACTGTTTTTAAAAGGCATAATATGGGCTGGTGGAAGAGGACGCACCTTAGAAGTCTTAAACAATCTGAATCCTGGTGTTATTACTAGGCTTTTAGGTGTTGATAAGCAATTTGTTTCCTCCTTCATGCCCAATTTCTCCATCTGTTGAAGGGGAATTCTGACATTGGTGTCTCTCTTTGTAAACTGGATCCAACAGCACTTTAAAGCAAAGCTGTATGAAAGATAAATATTAACATCATCACCACTTATGTCATTCCTTCAGGTGATTCTGGAGCACTGTCAGAAAAAGATGGCAACGTTTGACTCAGAGGGCCACATGTTGCCTGAGCACCCCCTGTTTGCTGCGTGCTTGCCAGCAAACTGAGCGATATGTTCCAAAACCCCGGTGGGCACAAACCCGGGGCTCTGCTGCCAGACAGAAGAGATTCCCAGCCTCACTCTCCCGTCTACTTTTTCTTCAGTCATACATCCTAGTGGATGTCCTGTGTTTTTCAACCTGCAGTTTCACTGAGATGCCAGTTACCTTCTCATAGAAAGGAGAAAAGCCTGTGTCTCTTCTAGGTATGTAGCACAGCACAGCTTATTTTCCTGTATAGCTCTGCAACTTGAAGATACTTTCTTACAGCAGTGTTGTACGGCCATTACACAGCAACACAGGAGGCCGTATTAGTCTGACAATCGGCTTTTAATGCAGGCTGCCCCCTGCCATACTGCGCGCAGGTGGCATCGGAGTGTTTTCCTGCAGCTCAGCTATGCTTAACAGTCTTTTCTATAGCATGCCTCTGGTTTTAGACTATCTTTCAGTGAACCAAAAATGATCGCTCCATTGAATATTTTCTCCTTCCTTGCGTGCAATTCGACTTTTCATTTATCTTCACCTTGCTCTCTTTCAGCTGCTCTCTCTCTTCTTTCCAGGGAACGAGCGTGCAGAGGGGAAGTGGAGACCTTTCTGCTCCTGCACTTCACATCTGCCCTCTGCCCGACCACTGACAGCCAAAGGGCGGACGGTCCAGCTACCCCCTGTGTCTTGGGCTCACTGTCTTATACCTTCTTAGTCCCTACGCTGAACTGCTTTGATATATAGCCTGCAAACAGAGGGGAAAGATATTACGAGAAGAGGGACAAGAGAAATAATTTCTCAAATTAAACGATGAAGCTCATTCAGTTTCTCGTTTCTGTATCTTTTGCCCAGCTCCCCCCCCCCATAAGAGTATGTAACAGACCAAATTTAGAGCCTCCAGATTGCAATCAAACCCATTCACCGCAGTGATGCGAAATTCATGTGGTGTGAATGAAGCTGAATTTTTGAGCAATCACATGGATTTTCAGCATGGTGTGGGAAAGCACGCAACTGCCTCCATCGGCGACACCCACATACCCAGCGAGCTGCCAGAGCGGGTACACGTGGCTTGGGTGTGAAGGGGTGAGGAGCTGGGACTTGCTCCTGCCACGGTGAGGGGGTGTCGATGGAGGCAACGGCGGTAGCTTTGGGTGTGTTTGAGAGCCTCCCTGCACTTGGACTGAGCAGTAGCTCCTGCCACGGGGAGGGTCGCACTCTTCACTGCGCTCATTGCACGACCCTTGTGTGGAACAATAGCAGGTGCACAATATAATTAATTTTTCAAAGAAAAAAACTCTTGTTTTTGTAAAACTTGTATTTTACATCCTTGAGCCTGTAAAGCTTCTGCAGTACAACCAACATCCAAGCCAAATGGTTTTGTCACAGCACCTAACTTTATTTTAAGAGCCATATTTATTTAAAGATTTACGGAAACCTTCCTTGCTCTTTATAATCCTGAGTAAAATAACCACAAATTATTTTAAAGCACGGTATTTCTCTTTGAAATGCTCATGAAATGAGACAGATAACAGTCCCAGATGCTTTTTTCCGCCCCCATGAGCAAAAGTGCTGAATCGGTATCCCATGCCCTCAGAACTCGCTACTGACAACAGTGACAGCATTAATTAAGTCAGAAAGAATTGACGTGAGAGAACCAACTCATCTTGCACCTACTACCGAATGGTCCTCACACTCTGATGAATAGAAATCCAGTCTAGCCAACTTGGAAGGTGTGATGTTCAACTCACCATAAAAAGTACCTTGTGTTAACTATTATTCCTTTAGATGATTTAACAATTACAGGTTCATTTTCAACTTATTTTGTTTTTAATGAAATTTCTTTAGGTATGCATGGGGATCCAATACAAAAGTGGGGAGCAGATATGCAAGAAATTTTATATGTAAGATAGACATGGAAGATCAGAGTCTCAGTACTGGCGCATCTTCCTCAGTGATGTAAACAAACAGAACTGAAAAGCAAAAAGGCTCATTAACAATCAATATACTAATTATAGAACACAAAACACCTGTATTCAATTAGAAACAAATAGCCAAGTAATTACCAGGAGAACTGGGTCTAAGATAGCTGGTTTTGAAGGTGCAGGTGGGGCCAGAACTCTCTGTCACTGGGCCATGGCATCACCATAGCTGCACCAGATCAGTAGAGTGAGATGGTCAGTACACACCGAGGCAAAGGTGCATTTACGTTGGACTCAGAGGGGACCATCAGGGTGTCACACGAGAGAGAAAAACAATACAGCGTGGACATGAGCACAGCTGAAGCGTACGCATGAATTCCCCCAACAGCTACGGAGTTGGAGATTCACTTTTATTTGTCCTGAGAGCAGCAGGGTCCTGGGAAGGGCTGGGCTGCAGCACTGTCCACTGCTGTTAAAAATTCACAACAGCAACTCTCAATCTTTTTGGCACGTTTGAGAAGTTGCTGAGGTAGGGAAAGGGTCCTCAGGTTTGCTAGGATACAAGAATTAGGGAGCTGAGGTGAGGGCTTTGTGGCTACTAGGGATAAAGGAGCTGGAAAGATTTTGGGGACTTGCCTTTGGCTTGCCTCGCTGGCTGGGCAAAAGCAGTGCCCAGCTAATGAAAAGAGCCTTGCTCCTGATCCCCACAACCCTGCCTTCCTCCCTCCCGGCTCTCCTTCTTTCACTGCTCAGCAGGACTAAAAATAGTAGCTACAGGCAGCCAGATTGCATGGGCTGAGGGCAGGTCAGGAAGGAGAAAATATTGGAAGCGGGGTCTGAGCATTGAGTCGTGCCACAGAGGGGAAGGAGAAGGTCTGCAATGCTGTTTGAGAACAGCTGCAGATCCCCTGGGATTTGTTTTCCAATTAGTAACAAAGCCCATTAACAAGCTCTATTTAGAGGGTTTTTCACTTAAGTGAGATTTTCCTAAATTAGTCACCATCAGTTCTGACTTGGATAGTGAATCTGTCAGATTCTATGGATTATACTAGCGTACAGCCCTCCTCCTGCAAAAAAACGGGAAGTATTTCACAATCAGAAAAAAAGGAGCTTGCTTTAAGAGTAGCATATGCCTATTTTTCCTATCAAAATACCTTGTTGTGGTTTTTTTAGTAGCAGTTGTTTTTTGGATTTCAGTTTGCTCTACCAGCAAAGGGAAATTAATCTGGAAGGGAGCATCGACAAAAAGTTCTTAAAAGGCACTGAGAAGGTAGATGGTACATTATCATCAAAAGAACAAAGCAATTGCAAATAATAAAAAGGAGAATTGAAAACTAAGGAAAATAAATCTCTATTACCCTAAAAAATAACTCGCACTCAACAGTAGAGAATGTCACTGAGAAGACAAACCAGATGCTTACGCAGATAAAGGCATTTGGACATGTTGTAATTCATGAAGATAGCTTAAAATTTCTTTAACCCTACGTTTCAAAGACTAAATCAATCTCTGTTTAGACAGGGCAGATGACCTCACACATGCCTTCTCTGTCACTTCCTGTACTTCAGCTGAGGCTTTAAGACTTGGCCTCTTGTAGGGGGTGTGACTGTGGATCAGGAGGAATACGGGCTTTGACCTAACTGGTGCGAATTGGCACCTCATTTTTCAACAGTGCTGTCAGGTCTGGCCCATGAAACACTGCAGTATGGAGGATGCCCAAGGATTGTTAATGAACGGCCTTTGCAATAGGCCTGAGCCTCAGAGACCGAACCTGGCTCAGTAGTATCTTTCCATAAAAACATGACTTTGTAGATGCAACTGCTCAGCTTTCCAAGGCAGTGTCGCTGAGCACATTCTCCCATCTCTTACACACAAGCGCGCACACACTTCAACAATAGCTATTTTGCTGGTGCAAGGACAGTGAAATCAGTATTAAACATTTACTTCTGGAACGTCTTCCTCAAAAACATCATCTGGGATGTTCTGAAAGAGCTTAAGATGTACACAATAGCCTACCGTAACATTTATCTACTGCTTAGGTAAGAAAATTTCACAATAAAGGTGATGCAGGATGTCATTAATGAACCTTGTCCTACCTCCATCGGGGGAAGGCATGAAGAACTAGAACATAAGCAGATAGATTTGAACAGGCTCAGCATCTTCAACATTTAAACAAGAGGTTGCTTCCTGCAGCGACCATCTGCCCAAGCTTCAAGACACCAAATTATTTACTGGGAATCGTAGCAACACATCAAAGAAGTTGCTTTTGCTCTTTGCAACTGTCTTAAGGAACATTCTTTGTAGAGGCGAGTTCATTGACATCTGAACCCTTGCTGTAGATAAGTGCTCTTCCTAGGACGTAAGCATTGTCAGCAAGCTATTGCAGGACAGAAGGACCAGCTTGAGCACATGTACAACCTTCAGTCCACAAAGCAGGAAAATAAGGTGCTCCCCATATTCTCACTCACCGTCTTGTCCAAATTTGGGCTGTTATTATTGCAATCAGAAACTAAAGTCATTTGATGCTTAACAGAAGTATTATGCTCTGTTGCTTTTTGGTCTTTTTCTCTCATTGGCTTACTTGAAAGGAAGGATGATGGTCTCAAGTATTGTATCACTAGGGTAGTAATCAAATTAGTGGAAAGTACACATCCCCAGATTTTTGTTTCTGCACACAGGATGCACACTTGTACAAATGCAGCACCAATGGTGGCACTAGAGGGAGCTCCTGCAGCATGACCCACCTCAAAGCCCCCAGTCTGAAATCAGACGCAGATCCTAAGATTTGCTTCTATAATTTTGAGGTTTTGGATTGTGGGTTGGTTTATTACTTATTTATTAACTTCCACGCACATCTGAATAACATTGTCAAATTTTCTTTTGTTGCTACATACTTTAGAATGACCAGCATCCTTCCCTGCTCCTGCCAACAGCCCCTATTATTGCATAGTTCTAGGAACTGAGACTTAGCTCATTACCTAAATGTTTATGAAAAAAGCCCAACCTAAACACTATGGATATCTTAAGTTTTAGAGAAATGGCTTGAAAAGCTTCACTGACATTTGAAAAATCTTCCAAATATTAAACTGTTGCCCTTATTGTGATTCAACCCTCCTTTTAATCAGTAAACCCACAGCTAAGCATCTGGAATGAAAGTTAATATTTAGCCTTTGAATAACTAACAGACCTCTTGGGAATAACATGCTTATTAAGGAATGCTGAAAAAAAGAAGACATTTACAAGATTGTTGCTTTTGTTTTATATTGTATGCTCTTTGCTGGCAATTGCTACGACTAAAGCAGAAGTGGCAGAAGCAGCTTTTTTATTTTTAGAAAGACAGACATCCCCAGTGATGACTTATAAACCTCTCTAGTGAGGACAAAGGGTATCCTCTCCATACACTTACTTGAGAAATAATTTGTTTTCAAAAGGCAAACGTTAATAATTTCTAAACAAAAAGACTCAGGCTTCTGTAGAAACAGCATGGTCATTCTTTTTGGAAGCAAATACATCTGAAATATGATCTATAGAGGACCTAACAACTGCATCAAACATTGTGTGACTGTATTTCATTCACAGAACTGCTCAGGACCCCTAGCTGCGGCAGAGGTCTGCCATTGCAAAAGATGTCACACAGAATAGAAAGACGGCTTTGTTCCTCCTACTGCTAACAGCTAAAGTAGAGTAGACAACCCTACTAAGTACACTAAGTACGCTATATATATATATTTACTGTGTAGTTCTTTAAATTCTAATAAGAGGAGTACTTCACTTGGTTTCAAAAATTCAAGGCTAATTTACAAGTGATAGTAAAAATATGGTTTGGGGCAGTGCTATGAGCAGCAAGGTTTGAATAGCTCTAGACCACTGTGTTCCCACCTCCCCAGATAGGTGTACCACAAAACCATAAAATATTCTTTCATTTCTTGCTGATCTAAAAATGCTTGCTCAAAATGTTATGTCGTGAGCAAAAACTAATGTTTTGCTCCCTTCTCCAACAAGAAGGCCACTTAGTCCTTCTTGTGTCACCAGAAAAGACAAATATCCATATTGGCCATTACTTTCACTCCATACCTTAAAAAGCAAACAAACAACTTACCTTGACTTCTTTCACTCTCCCTTGCTCACAGTCGATACGTTCTCAAATGCTTACCAGATTTCTATCCTCTGTTGTGTTGACCTCCTCTGGGTGTGAAGTTTCCCATTTTCCACAACGCACCAGAGTTCTGAGATATCCATTCTTCTCAGCACCACCCACCTCCAAAACCTTCTCGCCTCCACAGTTACTTTCTCCTTTCTTAAGTTCACTTCACCGGATCACTTTCAAAGCTTCTATACTTTGCTCTTCCTCAGTAATTTCCTATCTTCTCCTTTTAACAAAAACAACAACCAAAACCAACCAATCACCCTATCCATCTCCTCACACATTTCCTCTCCCCTCACATTATTCTTCCCTGGCTCAAGTATCTTCACTGTTACTGCCAGCTGAGTTCCATATAATCCCCATTTCTCTTCCCTCGCAAATCTTTCTTCATCTCCTCCAATAGTTTAAGTTTCCCCATCTCTCTCCATGTCTGTGATTTATATTCCTTCCCCAAGTCCTTTCAGCCTGCCTGCACTGTGAATCGGGACATCAGAATGTTGTGATAACGTTCTTTTTCATTTAGTGTGGGGAATTCTTTTTGTTGATAAAAGCAAAGTTTGTGAAGATTGTGTGATGAATGTATATTTTAATGATAACATGGTAATGAAGCATCCAGTACCCTCATCCACCTGCTTGAGAATTCTTCCCGGCATTTTGTAAGTCCCAATGGAGCCTCCCAGTGTCTGCCATCCTTGGCAAGAACAGCCATTGAGCAAAGCCGCTCTTTTCCCTGCTCCGCTTTCCTTACTTCACTTCCTCTTCCCCACTGCCATCCAAAAATGTGTGGAGGAAGGGCAGAGCCTGTTACACAGACTGAACTGCCCTCCTTCCCAAACAATTACTCCTAGGAAGTAACACACAGGATTTTTCAAATTCATGTTCCTTTGCACTACATTTTCTCTATTCTAAATCAAATGGAAATTCAGATATATCTGCTGTTGTTGCAAAGAAGACATACTCATGGATCTGTTAGTGAAACACAACTATTTCACCAGCACTACAGATTCCAGCATGGAGAATGTGAAGTGGCACTATGGTAAGACTGGCGGAGAGAGAATTTTGCATCTGTATCTGTGGGTAACGCCCATGGAAATGCAAGAACCAAGAGGCATGGGGGTCTCAAAGTCACAGAGATCCCAGTGCTCGCTGTAAGAAATAATTGTATTTGTCACTTCACAAACATTGTAAGAAAGACTGCAAATGAAGGCAGTAATGGGATTATAGTTACAAGGTGATAAATCAATGGTTGCACAAAGAAAAAACACAAAACTACTTAAAACAACCAAATCTTTTAATTAGAAAGCAACAAACATGCAAACAGCAAGTATAGAAATTTATTTGAACCAACGTTTTTACTATAATGAAAGTTACTTTAAAACATTGATCCAAGCTCCCACATTTGCAGGTTAAGGAAAATATTGCACTTTGCATCTTCTAGCACCCCTCATACATGGCAAAACGTTTTAAAAACATTTTTGCTTATTTTAACTTGCATACTCTCCCAAAGTCATGCACACAGTCATTCAAAAACAAAAGGTTAGGTTATCCAAAAGCAATACCTTAGAATTGCACTAAAGCTCTGTAAGGAAAAATATAATTAATGTCTTATACAAATTCCATTAACGTCTAGGTGCTTGCACACAACTGGCGGTTACTCTTCATCTTCATTTTCATTCTCCTGACCAGATCCTTCTGATCTGTCACCTTCCAATCGGTCTGTAAGACACAGAGATTTAGTAAAGAGAACTTCCAAAGTTTTCAGTTTTTTGGTAAATATTTATGACATACTATCTCCCTGGGCTATTACACAACAGACAGTGGCTGTGGGTTATATGGTAGAATAAAGTCTGCATGGACTGACAGCAGAGATTGGGTAGAAACGTTACAAGAAAAGAGAATAGAAGAAAAGCCTTAAAGGATTTCCAAACATAAAAGTGAAATTTGTGTACAAAAGGAAAAACCTCGTAGCTGCTGACTAGCTGTCAGCACAGGAAAGATGAATGCAAGCATACTATTAAAAAGAGATGGTGAATACAAGGGATTGAAACAGTGTTCTGGGTAGCTGAAACTAGAAAAGCTGCAGTTAGAAATTTGTATGCTTCAGAAAACCGGGGAATCGCTGTCACTATATACATCAGAAAAAGTACCTTTTGATGTAAACATTTAGAGAAAGGCAAATACGGACATGTGTGAGGGAACATGATTGGCTCAAGGTTATCACTCAAACAACATGCACTGTAAGGTTAATAAATAATCCACTCAGCCATATGAGTTTCAGCAAAAATCTGTGTTAACTCAACTGTTCTTTGAGTATTTTACTCCAAAGAAATCACAACAAATGAATTAAAAACCAAACGAATATATTCAGTTACAGCAGGGGTGAGGCATACCACTGGGCTGGATACAGTGGCATGCTCCTGGCGCTCTAATTCTCACAGGTCAGCGAGAGGTGAAAGAGGAGCAGCAGCTGCTGCCAGGCAGAGCTTCCTTCCTACCTCATCACCATAAGCCCACGGCCCTGCTCAGCCAGTGCCAGAGTCCCCATACTCAATATCTACAGTAACTTTCACCTTCATCTACAGTTTTGTTAGGTTTCCGCCTCATATGTCATACCAGCCTCCCAAAACTTAATCTCCTTGCTTCCTATCCAGTATGATGTCTCTCCATTGTCCTACATTTTCAGTATCAACCCACTGCATTCAACTTCTTCAGCACTAACAGCCAGGAACACCAGTTCCCAATGACAATTCTCCATGCAACCCGCCGTATCACCAGTTTCAGCTCCCAGGGAACTGCTCCTTTGCTGAAGGGACATCGTGGTAGCTGCTGCCCCAGGAACAGCTGCCAGCGGCCTCATTAATATCTCCCACAGTCCTGTATCTTCACACCCTCCTTTGCCCCTAGACAATTCCAAGCCCACAATGACAGTCAGTTTATCTTACAACTCATTCCAGTCATCCCCAATAACTTTCCCATCATACAGCACTCACCTTTAAGATCCTTCCTTAGTGAAGAGAGTGTTTCTCAACATCTAATTAGCACTACATTACAAATAAGCTATTTCAGGATGGATAGTATGGTAACATCTAAAAACATATTTTGCTCTTCTCTTGCTATTTGTTGTGAGGTAAAAAATAACAGCTGCAAAAATGTTGCAAGTCTCACCCTAAAGAAGCAGTTCCTGAGTACTTCTCTTACCTAGACCCTCAAACAACCCTTGAATCTTCTCACCAACCCAAGTGTAGCTACTAACAGCTGAAGATCTTGATGGTTCCCCAATCCATCTGCTATTTCATAGACCAATGTGGTGGGCAAGCTCTTCAGAAGTCTCTCACCTGCTCTTATATGATTCAACGAAGCCAACATTCGTAACATAAAAGAAGCTGGAACAGTAATAGTGTTTCTGGTCTCTTCCAGCATTAATTCATTACGTGTTATAACCTGGAGGCAGGGAAAGGGAAAAAAAACAGCATCAAAAATAAACACAAAATTGTACTGCATCAATATGTGTTTGTAGATACAAAGTTCCTATGCAAAAGGCATTTACAGAGTCCAAAATTACAATAATGGAGCAATATTTCAGTAATTACTATCAAATACAGTTACACCAATTGTATGTGGTAAGAAAAGTCAGACAGTGGACTCTGCCTACAGATATCTAATTGTCTAAAGAATATTCTAGTAAGATCATCATTCCGTTGTCCACATGCATGGTAGATATTAAGATAAGCAACTGAGAAAAACTTTTGGAAATGAGATCTTGCACGAAACAAGGAGGAACCATGACAGAAAGTGCTGTTACAGATGGCAACTGTTGTAGAGAACAAAGTTCTAGCACCAGCACTGGCCAAGAATGTGGGAAGGAGAAGAGACGAGGTTACCCTAAACTCCTACCTTCATGCTGCTTGAAACTTTTGGAGAAAATCCAAGGAACACAAGCAATTACTCTACCCCAGCTCAGGAACATTCTTCAGCCCCATAATTCTTTCTAAACAGATCTACAGCTTGCTTTAAATGACTTGAAAGAGTCAGCTCCTACGGTCTTAGTTTCAAGGAAAAAAAAAATCACTAACAAATACTTTTAGCTCTTCTGCCTCTTTCATTCCTTGTGGTACTTCCTTGCCATCCTTCTTGCTTTCCCATTAAGTTCTAATCCCACACTTTAGCTTGTCTCTCAGCTTTTAGACTATGTTCTTTCATTATCGCTGAGCATAAAAATTTCTTTACGTGGAGACAAGTTCTGACCATTATTCAGTTTTTCCTCCCAGATCAGCTGCAGTAAGGCAGGAAAATAATGCATTTCTTTTTCTCTCTGAGATTACTTCTCAAGCCTGTTTCTCTTGTGAGGAACATGTTCTTGCAAATGTCTGCAGTGGCCTTCTCCTAGCCAAATCAAAGCACCTCTTTTCTGTCATTCTCATCTGTTTACCAGGCACTTTGCACAGCTGATCACTCCCTAAAAGAAGCAGACTGAGAAGACCTTTCACCTCGTGTTTTTCCAGTGCATCATCTGTAACACCCTTTTCACAGCCTGCTTCTGATGCGTTTTCTCTATTCAGAGATTTGTTCCCATCCCTGCTGTCTTCTCCTATTCACTAAGGTAATGGCCTCTCTCTTTTAAATACGGTTCTACATCTATACTGAACTTTTCTCAAAAAATCAGTATTTCTAAACCCCAAAGCCTCCAAAACAAGTCAGAGGTTAAAGCTATCATAAAATATACAAAGAAGTGTCACTGCGCTCAGTGTTACTACTGCTAAAATAATGGGAAAGGTTCAAAACTCACAAGTGGATGGTTTGGGGTTTTTTTCAGGGGGGTGAGGGGGTGGTGGCTAAGGGTTGTGGGTTTTTCTTTGTTTTGAATATACATAGCAATAATACGGAGAAATAATAATTAAATACACGAGTCTACTATATCCCTGCTGTTCAAGAGATTGCACAAAAATACCCCAAACCACCTCACAACCAAATTTGCCCTAATATATTACTTGCAGAAAAACATCTAACATTTTAATAAATTATATTATGTAAATCGCTAAAATATGCAACTATATGATCATCACAGACCTGCTGCTATATACATTGTTATTGCTTTGAGGGTATGAAAACAATGCGTTCACAGAATGGTCAGGGTTGGAACAGACCTCTCGAGATCATCTAGTCCAATCCCCCTGCTCGAGCAGGGTCACCTACAGCAGGTTGTCCAGGACGGCATCCAGGCGGGTTTTGAATGTCTCCAGAGCAGGAGACTCCACCACCTCTCTAGGCAGCTTGTGCCAGTGCTCTGCCACCCTCAAAGTAAAGAAGTTCCTCCTCATGTTTAGATGGAACTTCCTATGTTCAAGTTTCTGCCTGTTACTTCTTGTCCTATCACTGGGCACTGCTGAAAAAAGACTGTTCCCATCCACCTGGCACCCTCCCTTTAAGTATTTATAAGTATTGATAAGATCCCCCCTCAGGCTTCTCTTCTCCAGACTAAAAAGACCCAAGTCCCTCAGGCTTTCCTCATAAGAAAGATGCTCCAGTCCCCTAATCATCTTTGTAGCCCTTTGCTGGACCCTCTCCAGCAGCTCCCTGTCCTTCTTGAACCGGGGAGCCCAGAACTGGACACAATACTCCAGATGTGGCCTCACCAGGGCAGAGGAGAGGGGGAGGATGACCTCCCTCAACCTGCTGGCCACAGTCTTCTTGATATACTCCAGGATGCCATTGGCTTTCTTGGCCACAGGGGCGCATAGCTGGCTCATGGTCATCCTGTTGTCCACCAGGACTCCCAGGTCCCTTTCCACAGAGCTGCTCAACGTGTTACATAACTTTACATACAGACTTTTAACACTGATTGGGATGGCAATATTTGCTTTATTCCATGAAGTTCCCAATTTGCAATCTTAACCTTAACTCCCATTTATGCCACATAATATTTAATAAGATTGATTTTTGCACTCCCTGTTCTTCTATATACCATTGTATTTCCTTCAGTTAATCTATTTGTTTAAAGACAGGCACTACCTTCATTTCTTAATTCTTGCCAGTTTTCCTTCTATACCTGTTCATACTTTTTCCAACTTCTTTCATGTACATAATACCAGATCATATCATATAATTTCTAGGAGAGTTAATGAAATACAAAGTGCCTCTGTGTCCTGCCAATGATATGAAAGGTAACTATCATAAAGGGCAGCTTTTCATTTGTTAAATAACTCTGTTAATTCAATATCAGTAATTTGCACCAAAGGCTTGTATAGAATTGGACGATGCAACATTACTGTGAAAAAGGAGGAAAAGGTTCTTACCTCATCTGCAAGTTTTCTGTTAAAAATCTTGGATTCTTCCAATGGTGACCAAATTTTTATATCATAATCAATACCCGAAGAGGCCAGAACTAGAAGTAAATAATAGTAATTATAAATTAAATGTGTTATGTCTTTACCAGTATTTTCTGCACTTAACCAGAGTTCAAGAAAAATCATAGAATGAATCACAGAATCATAGAATGGTTTAGGTTGGAAAGGACCTTGAAGATCATCTAGTTCCAACCCCCCTGCCATGGGCAGGAACACCTCCCACTAGACCAGGTTGCTCAAAGCCCCATCCAGCCTGGCCTTGAACACCTCCAGGGATGGGGCCTCAACAACCTCTCTGGGCACTTGAACTACTTCACTTGAAACATTTACTTGCAAATGTCAGTTCCCATGTTGAACATACAGCTATGTAAGTACTAAGTCTCCATACTAGATCTGAGCTATAGATTATATATTTTTGAATCTATGTATATGAAGAAAACACATGCAAACATCAAGAGCCTCCTTTTTTAAATAATTAAAAAAAAAGCACCAGAATATACATAAGATAAGAGCAGAAAGTAAGAACAAACCTAGCCACTACTAACATATTTCTGCCGACAGCCTTTTAAGTATATGCCTTAATAACAAAGCCTTAGGATTTGTAGATCCAGATACAAAGACAGAAGCAAGATAATTTCAAATGAATTTTGCCATATGGTTATTTCAGTGTATTTCATGCAAATTTACTTGATGTTCAAGCAATGGATGCTCTTATAAACACCTGTTCAAATATGGAAAACAAGAAGTTGCAGAACATTCTCTAGATCATTGCACAAAACCACCACAGGAATAAAAAATCCATAGAAAGATCTCAGTAACTGAAAACCTGTACAAGGTTAACCGGCCTACAAGGAGGATGAACTCTTCATTACATTTTCAGTGTGTGACAGGTAGACAGTCGCACTCCATAAGAAATCAGTAAAGCTACAGGTCGTTTTGAAAGGTGCTGCTAAAAGAGATGTCCAACCTAGCCACAAGCACTGAACAGGTATAGGAACACAATTACAATTAAGGATTTAAAAATTCGAGGGTTATCCAATGTAGGGCAGTATTCCATGCTTCCACAAACTGTCCAAAAAAACCCCAGCCTCTTCTGGTATTATTATAACAACTTTATTAGCTTATTTATTTACAGCTGACTTGTTACTCTGCAGCCATGTAAGCTATGAAAAAAGACATAACATGAATACTTCCTTTGACTGTGTCAGAAGCTGGTTCAGATTTTCCATCTACATGTCAGGCAACATCTTCCTTCTACTACTTTGGTCCATCTTTTCTATAAATATTTCCCCCTAAATACAAATTAATAGAATTTCTATGAATCTTATTCATTCTTCTAATCTCACAAAGCCAGTGAGACTGAGACACCCACTTCAGTCAATTTTTTGAAAAGTGCCAAGTAGAGACCAGATTCCGATATCAATTCCCAAAATATTGCTGGCATTTCAGTAGCCCATATTTCCCTCAGTGTCACGGAATACATTTAACATAACAAGGCGAGCAAGAAATGGATTCTTCTTATTACAACTTAACTTTCTATAAATACTATGTCAGTAACATTTTCATTCCAAGACATTATTGAGTAAGGGGGCTTTTAAGGGCCAAAGGTCATTAGTAAAAGTTAAAAGCAGTATTACCTAATTGACATGGGAAAAAATGAACTATAGTTTATTAATCATTCCAATGCTCTATTGAGCAAAGGATTTAAGACTGAGCTTTAAAATGCTTTTCTACAGACAACCTGAACAAGCAGACTGTGAAAAATCATCATCTTACTTGGGTCAAATGGATGAGGCTGAAGACAGTTCACCACATGATTATCAGCTTCCAGCAGCATGAGATGTTCAGCAGTATGTCGATCCCATATAAAAATATGGCCGCAGTCTGAACCACTCATGACAAAGTTAGATCCCCAAAAATTGGCTTCCTTTATCTGCAGTAAAAACAAAAATAAAAATTACTTTATAACACCAGCTAGTGCAAAACACATCAAAGGCTATACTCCTGTTTCAGTAATAACACCGCCTCTGAAGTAAGAGCTCTGCAGAAACAACATTTAAGAAAATTTAAAGGAAACATTTAAAGAAAAAATATAAAAAAAAAGAAAATTCAGAAGGCTATAGATCTGCAGAGCAATGTGGCTGCTAACAGAAAAAAGGAGGAGTTGGGTGGACTGGGCAGTTAGGAAATAAGTGACAGCAGGTTTGTCACTTTCCAAAGTGACAGGAATGATACTGGAGACTGGGGTATGTGAAACAGTTTTGGGGAAGAGTTTAGTAAGTTAAAGTGCATGACAGGCTAATCCCTGGTGGGGATTTTCCATTTACAGAGGAAGAGGAGACAAGACAGAAACTTATGAAAACAGGGGGGTGGGAATTAGGTGACTCTGACAGATAAAAAGGGGTCACGAAATCAATCTCAGGAATTTTTTCTCCTTCCTTTATAATCAGTCAGATAAGAACTAAGACTTTTTATTCCAAGACCAAAATTAAAGTTATAAGCCACTGAACAAGGAAGGCATCCGGGTAGAAGAGACCCTTCAGCTTCAGCTATTACAGTAACAGCAGATGAAAGTAGAAGCATCTCTCCCTGCAAGTGGAACCAATAATATCACAGTTTTCTTGACACAGTGATGATGCATTCTATTCTATATGGTTGTTCCTATTACTACTTTGTTGAGGTATCCGAGCACCTTCGCAAAATATTTGAAGTGATACGGCTAACATTTGTCACGTATCTGTAGTGTTCCCATGCCATCAGCAAAGTGTATGTGTAATACATTGCCAACAGGGACTATTTATTATTTTTTAAATTTTTTTTTAAATGTACATGTTGCTGTGTATAAATTCAGAGAGCAAGGTAAAACCTATCTTGCAAAGGCAGCGAATTGTGTGAAGTGAGGGCCTACTGTTCACACTGAAGGTCACTCTAGCACCTTCAGCCAGTTTATGGAATTTTACTTTGCACTGACTGGACTAGCATCACACAAATTATATTAAATTTTAAATCACTTACTCATTAGAAATTATAATTGGATGTTCTTTGGTTTTCGCCTACAGCTAAGTCCTCTATAATGTTATTGATAACACAGTAGTTTGACCCTGGATTATAATTGGCTGTAATTAAAACAATCAAGGAAGACTTCTCTGATTGGAGAATTGTTCATTTGAAGGAGGAAATTCTACACCTCTGAGAATAAGACAGTAATAATTTTTACTTGAAAGACGCACAAATTACTCAAGAACTTGTCATAAACCAGAAAAGATAGGAGGAAATTCACAAACGTGGCATTGTGAGTTAAAGTGTGCACATCTGTGAGCGAGCACAACTGAGCTGGAAGTGCCATTGTCTGAAGGGTATTCAAGAAAGATCCAAGGTCCTTGAGAAGGTTTCCAGAAGACCAGCCACCTCTCACTGCAGTTTGTTGCAGTGCCTCGCAGTCAGTGCAGTAACACAGACAGCATGCACTTGGGTTTTTTCCTTCTGGAAGCTTCTCTAGGAAGCTTTGACAGCGCTAAGGGAAGCTGACAGAAGGCTTCCTTTGGAGCAGGGGGACCATCTCAGCAGAGATGGCAAAGGCTTCCTGTTGCAGTCTGCCCTTCTTCCCCTGCCATCAACGCACAACTCCATCTCCATGCGATGGAGAGAGGAACAGCATCCTCTGGGTAAAAGGAAAAGTGGGAGGGGGGAGGCATTAGGGAACAGTATGCTCATGCTTTAGGCTAGTATGCTATATAATGGTCTATTACATCATCTATTTCCCTTTTCTTGTGTGAAGTGCTATAATTCAGTAAGTATTTAAATGCCTTAAACTCCATAAATATTCATGGCTCGTCAGCATCACTGTTCTGGATACACATTTGTGAACAATGCTGAGAACATTTTTCTAATGAAGTGGCCATCTTTCCTCTCAAGATGACTAGACTGTCTTCTCCCCGATTCTGAGAATTAAAGAAAATAGAAGATACAGTCAATGACAAGATAGCTAGCTTGACCTGTACTTGACTTGAAAAAGTCTTTGGGAGACAAGCGAGTATGTAAGTCTGAACTTTTTTCTCCTCTTCGTTCCCATCCATCTCTCCAAAACGTGGTAGTGTCATAGGATTATAAGAATAATGTATTATCCGATAATAATTTATACATAGTTAGTATACATATATTTTATGGATTCATATATTTATTATTTATATTAGACTACACTATTTTTATTTCTTAAATGTTATTGATGTATAAATAATTACTTGTGTAATAAATGCTGTATTATTTATTAATTATGTATTTACTAATTCAGTGGGAAAACCCAAACTTGAGTGTTTCACAGATCCGCAGTCTCATGAGTTTTGGAACTGAAGGCAGCTGAAGTACTCTGTCCTATGAAACAGAGTAGCATTACAACGAAAATGATTGTGTAAACGACAGAAACTGCAGGCCAGGAAAAAGTGGCAGTAGTATCAGGTATCCATTTCCTGGAAATATAATGCTGATATTTTTCTACACCTGTTACATTCAAGATACCCTTATGATTGCAGCCTGAAGGAATGCAGCTTATTCAATTTCTAAGCCAAAAAAACCTACCCTAGAATACTTTTTTTCAAGAAGCAACTATTAGGTTTGTTAAATTTAGAATACTCTTTCCATGCCAAGGCCTCTCTTGCCCTCCCTTCCTAAAAAGACGTAACCCAAACAAAACCCAACAATTAGTCTGAGCAAACAAGAATGGGACACTTCCTTCACTAATGATTAGAATCTTCTTCAGAAATCACTTCTGATTTTACTCAGAGTAGGACATCAAAATAACCATTGTTAACATATTTAAACTAGGAGCAGGCTAGGCAGCAGTATCCTTCTCCATTGCTGCCCTACATCACCTATAGACTGAGAGTTTAGATGGAGTGGCAGAGGGAGGAGGGACATTACTTCAAGAACAGTCAAAATTCAATCACAAGATGTGAACTGAAAGCTCCACAACAGTCCGATGTTTGTGCTGGAGAAAAGAGCCTGGAAGTTAAAAATGTAATCCTACACACAGGATTACACTTTCAACAGTTACCTCTTATGAACTCTTTAAATTGACATCCACTGGGCAAAAGAGATACCTATGAAAAGAGAAGTTTCCTACACAGCAGCTCTCAGAGTTCACATAGATGACTTCCAGTTTGGAGTTTAGCATAAAATAATTTCCTAATTTTTGGTATTTAAGAATATCTCCGGCATAAGAGTTTGAGACCATTTACGCAGAATTCTACTACGGAATTATTTTCCAAGTAACACATTGTAATAAAGCTCTAAAGAGGACAGTGCCTGCATCCTTATCTTTCTTTTTTCATAGTTTTCTCAGAAAATGCACTGAAGGACAGAGATATTGTCCTGCTCCGTGCTTTGCCCCAGCTACCTTGATTTAAATATCACCACAATAAAGAATTATATTAGTAAGCTGAACCCTTACCGCTGTTAAAAATATGTACTTTATTTCCAGCATGAGGAGGTCCAGTTTTAAATTTCAGGCTTGCTAGATCTTTGTCAATAGAATATGTACCAATGACTGCAATCAGTGCAATAAAGTCATCCTGATGTCTAAAAATAAGCCAGAGAAACTGCATTCTTGGATTCTGTAGTGAAAGACATGTTTCCAATATATTCATCTTTTGGCAGCTTTTGTCTTATAGCTCCTCTTAATATATATTTTTCATAATCCTGTTGGAAGTATATCTAGATTATCTCCAATAATAAATAACTTTATATTTTTATGCTCAATTATGACTTCTTCCTGCTTCCTTTGTATTCTCTTATGTAACTGCTAATTTTACATTTCTAATATTCATAAAACCTAATTTTAGCACCACATAAATTAACACAACTGAAATTCACATTTAAAAATTTTGTTTACAAACCCATACACACACTCAATTCTACTGTATGCATACACAACTTGTCCCATTTTTTAGGTACACACAGATGCTCTACTGAAGAAAAGTTTCTTTAAAGTCAGTATTTTAGAAGGGGGACTCAAGATTTGAGGTGAGCGGAATACAGGAAGAATGGCATATGTATCAAAGGAGATAAGAGTAGGACTGGAGAGAAAAATAGTGAGGAAGAGACAGGAGAGGCACAGAACTGGAGACACGTGGCAAAAGACAAATTTTGAAGAAAACGAAAGGAATTTTTGGCTCACAAGAGCATTTTTTTCCTCTAAGAGCTGAAGAGAAACAAGAAATCCCATCCCCCGTTACTCCACTACCATGACACCCCCTGCTGCCATACTTTCAGGTCTGTTTCATGAAGAAATGGTAACACTCAGTACTCTAATGACATCATACGACTGGTTACATGGCAGGGATTCGTGTGCTGGACCTAAAAATGTTCCAACCCTGCCAATAGTGCAAGCAAACATCAATATAATACTACTTATCTTTTGCTTTGTGACAATATAAGAATCACACTTAAAACATGCTTATTAAAAAAATTGTAAGATTGCCAAATTAAGTTCTCAAAAGTAAGGAAGTACCAGAATTATTCAATTTGCCTGCATAATCTTAATTCACTCTCCACATATATATATTTTAATACATACACATACACACACATATATATACATACATGTACATGTATTAAAATTTAAATAGTAATTGACAAGACAACTTTATCCCTGGGCTGCTCAGGTGTGTAGGAAACAAGACCTCGCTAAGCTGTTGTCTTCACAAATTTAAAAGGAAAATACCATCAGCCCTCCCCTTGCAGGAAAGAGGGTATCGATCAAAAAAATAATTAAAATTAATTTTGCCACCATAGAAACGAACAGGGAAAATTACATTTTCTTCCATTGTGTGCATTTCTCGTCATAGGTGCTCAGGTGAAAAAAACCAAAACAGAACAAAACCACCAACCCACATCCCAAAGAAACCAAACAACAAAATCCATGAAATAATCTGTGTGATAACACACACACAGATGGAGACTGAATTAAGACCACTCAGGCAAGCTTAGTTTTAGTATCGCCTAACTACAAAGTGCTGGATGCTACGACTTTTAAACTAATGGGTTTTTGAGCAATTAAAATTAATTTCTGAAATACAGTGCAAAACTCCTTGTCTTAATCAAAGTTTATTCTAAGCCTTGTTGCTCATGTGGTCTGAAATATGCATTTACTGAAGCATTTTCCCCAGTGCAATCAAAGCCATTCACACAAACTCTAGAAAATTGCTTTCGGAGGGACTACTCCTCAGATCATCTGCAAAATGATACACCTGCTGCTTCTACAAAATACCACCTAGTACTCAGAACTTCAAATCTTCAGCATGCTGTAAAAAGCAAAAAAAGAAATATCAAGAAAAACAGCATTTGTTTCTCATGCACCACTGCTTTACAAACACAGTAACTGCATTTTTCTTAAAATAGAGTATTTTGTATGAAAAAGAGTATCTAGTAGTTAGATTATGATCTAATAACTAGCACTATTTCCTTCTCTTTTTTTTTAAATTCAGAGATGTCAAGGCTCTTCAAAACCATGATTTAATCCTCACTCTCCCTTCCAAGCTGTTCAAAACTATTATTTAATTGTTAACTTTAAAGAGCTTGGAAGGGAGAGTGAGGATTAAATCATAGTTTAGAAGGTAGGCACATTTTATACCACTTAAGATGACAGACAAAATGAAAAAGAATTTAAGAAAAATACCCAAGATTTCAAAGGATGTTAAGGGGAGAGAGTCTTAAACTCAAGAAAATTTAAATGTGTAGCATGGTGACATGAGTCATGTGAATTTTCAGTTACATTTACAGCAAATTACGTGTCTTCCAACTGAATATACAAGAAAAAGTGCTTACAATACATTACAACATCCTTTTTGGCAAGCATATCAACGTGGCAGCTATACTGATGCAGCCCATAAAATCTCTACAGTTCCCAAAACAGACAAAGAGTTTGTACCATTGTTCGGGAGTTCCGATGACCTTTATAAACCATCTTTATTAAAGGACGTCTAATATTCAACGTTTCCAGTTCTTCCATTTCTTTTCTTTCTTTCCTCCTTCTGAAGAGCTCCTGAATGCGGGCAACAGCAGATCGTCTATAAATTGCAGACAAAGAGAACACTACTGAAAGGCCATCTCTAAACACCGAAATGGGCTATAAAAAGGACTATAAAATAATAATTAAGCACTCAAACACATTCTCCATAAGTTTGGAACATACATCAACATTATCCCAAATGTAAAATTACAGACTTTAATTTTTTCCATCCTGGCTTAGAACAAGAATAGCATGCAAGACAGTGGAATGTCAAGTGATGCAACATTTTATTCCCTCTCCGAAGAACAAACTTCAGCTGTTGGCAAAATTCACATGCTATTTTATTCTTCATTGCTAGAGATATCTTCCACCCATAATAAGGCAGCAAAATTCTGAAGTGGAAAAATCTATGCCAAACCAAAAGTTTTTAAAATTTAAAAAGCTATTAAGGATCTAGTGTGCCTTCCAGCGTGATTTAATTTTTCCCCAAAATTTCATTAAATGTATTTCTCTTCACTATTTCTGTATGATGAGATTCATGATTTAGACAGCTTTAAGAAAGTTCCTACTAAGTCAAGAGATGATTTGAGATCAGTTATTGTAGGAACTACCTGATATGTTAGCAGTGAGGGACACAGCTGAAGATTCCCTAAAATAACAGAGAAAAATTAGCTAAATTATATATTTTGTTTTGTGACTGTTTAGTTCCAGGAATCTACTTTTTAATTAATCTGTGAAAAGACCTTGGTGCCAATTTTTTCCTGTTTAGCTCTAAGCTTGCAGATCCCCATATTCCAGATATAACCAAACTGTCACGTCCCAGCACCTGCACCTAACTCTTTTTCTTGTTTATTCCATGTCAGGGTTGCTGTTAGCTTTGATGTCCTGAACAGTCCCAGGGCAACGTCATTCTCAGAAGGAGCAAGTACAGATTTTAGCAGAACGCATCAAACTATAACAGACTTCATATGATCCTGAAAAGTAAACTCAGCCAGAACTCAATATATTTGCAACTTCAGCGTACTGCTACCCAAAAGCTAGTAACCTGAATTTGTCCACAAGTAACGTGGTATGGTGTTTTAGTCACTGATCGTGGAGACTCTTGCAACAAATCCTCTTTGCCAGAAAAAAAAACCCACCACATCTATCTCATAACTAATTCTCTCAGTCAGTGGTCTGCTTAGATTTTTGTTTCATTTTTGTTATAGGAGAAAGTTGGACCAAAAAACTAAGGTAAAGTTAAGTGTTATATACAGCTAGGCAAAGAAATAAAATGAATGCAAGTAATGAGTCACTAATACAGATGTTTTTTCAAAAAAAAAACAACCCAACAAACAAACCACAAACTGTCATACTAAGACAGATCATCTAATACAGCTAAGCTTTCAAAAGATAATTGAATACTTATTTTTTTTATAAAAATTAGAAGATATTTATAAGCACTAGCCAACTTAACAGTGGACTATTTATTATAATGCATTTCTTATAAGTTTGTCTAGCAAACAATCCCAGAAAAAACAGACTACTACTACTTCTTTGTGACTGCTTTCTATCTCCTCAAAATCTTGTATCTTGGCAATTTTCTAGTTCCTCCTTCTTGTATTACTCTAAATAAATATGCCACATTTGTTAGTCCTTATAATATATATAGAGTCTCAACTTTAATCTCCAACAGATTTAAGAAGAGGGTTCTTCACAAAGTCTTCATACAATGAAGGAAAAAAAATAAGCCCATGTTCTTTGTCTACTGTGCTTTAAAGATCACAGAATTATACTCCTCAACAGTTTACTTCTATATGAAGGAAAAAGAAGGGTGGCATGTGTATGATAGGCTACACAAAACACTTACAGAAACTTTAGACAATTATTTGTACATATTTGGGTTTGTACTTGTTTTTTTAAAAAGATGGGGTTTGTGTGAGAAAGTAAAATCAAGAATCATGTAATAACAACTACTCTGCTACCAACCCCATCAGTGATCACACAGCTTTGGAAACAGCACACACAGTTCTTCAGCACAGTAAGACCCTTTTGATTTCAGAAGTGCGCTTGCTAGCCTTACACCTATCACTTACTATGATTTCTATTTGTATTTTTGGTGTATTTATCCATGTTAATTAATTAATAAAAGATGTGCGGTGAAAAAGCTGAGAAGTTAAACATCATTAGGATTGACAAAGCAGTAGACTTGTCTAGCTCTTTCAGAAGGGTTACTTGCTAGATAGCAGTAACAAGTCTTGGGATTAGAAGATGGTATTAAAGTAACTAATTGGTAACCAAAAGTAGTTTTTTGCATAATTTTTCTTCTTAGCATCTCTAGAAAAATTAATCTCTGCCTCTAAATTCCCCCAGGCTTGAAAGCAGGCATTAAAAAGAAACCTCAAGACTATTCAGCATTCTGAATCATGCATTTTTTAATAAAAACAGAAGTACAGAAGCAACTTTTGGTAAAAACTGTCTTTCAACTAAATTCAGCTCTGAATTTAAAATCCTGATTTGGGGTATTATTTTAAAAGGCATGAACGGATTAATATTTAGTTATCTTGTAAAGTTGATTATTACCTTCAACAGGGAGAATGCAGCCAAGGACACATGGCTGTAACTGTGATACTTTTATCTGACACTCTAGTAACATACTGCTAAAAGCAGGAATCTGGCAGAGGCAAGCTTTCTCCAGAAAAGATAAATATAATCCCAATCTAATGACATTTCAGAACAAAGTACATTACAGGAAAAAGCATTCTCTCTGAGAGGTATTACTTTTCCATAACTACACATTTTCTATACATTTTTTGTCACACAGACACAAAAAAACAATTAAAAAACCCCAACATATTTGTTTTTGTGGCTTTTTAATTTTCATTTGTATTTGTGATAAGGAATTCCTGTCTGTGACAACAGGTAGTAGCCTAATCACTTGGAGCATCAGCAGATACAGAAGTGCACTGTGCAATTTGTACTGTTCAGCCTAAGCTAAGGCTGACTGTGAGCTGCAGCTTCCTTTCCAAACTGTGTACTCCTCCAAGCACAAAATGTCAGATAATTAAATTTATGGACATTGTGTTGGCACTCCTTGGGCAACTCCACCAATTGCTACAGTTGTATTACGTATTCACATTCAGGCATCAAATAACAAAGATGCCTGAGAAATGTTGGATATAGATTAAAGTTATTCATTTTATGGCACATAAAACATTAGGTCTTGTAAAGCCAATGAAACTGAACTTTGTTTTAGTTATGGTCTCATACTGTCGGTAGTGCTCTGACTTCAGAATAATTTAGTACTACTGTCTGGCTTACAGCCTTTTTAAGTGTGTTTTGGCAAATTTTGTGGTATCTTAGTGCAACATCTTACAATAAAGTTGGTGTGTGTAGTCTTAGTAAGATTGAGCCCAAGATGAGGTATGGTATTTTCAGTACTTCAATGGAGTGTGCCTTGTGGAAAGATAATTTTTAAATATTACTTCCAAAATTACAAATATAGACATGAACCACAGCACAACTTTTCCTGTTATGATCAGCCAGATTTGAAGTCTTCCAAGTCGATTGTTATACATACTAATTAACAAAAGTCCATTTAAATTAAGCCCTAGATGAGTGGAATAGGGATTTAGAAGTGAAGCCATTATATTGTTTCAATCAAACATAAGTTCAGAAGAAAAAAACAAAACCCAAAGCCACAAAAAACCTGTGATGCAGACTGATCCACAGCTATGTATTATACATAGAGAGAAATAGAAAAGATGTAAACATGTAAGTTAAGCCTTAAAAAAAAAAAGTCACATAGGTCATTTTCCATATGTTTAGAAATTCTGAAGTGTAATACGGAATTTTTTTAAATGAAAAATCTATGCAATTTGCACAATAACTAGTTTGTTTATTGAAGCGCAATGTCACATACTGTTCTTTAAAAAATTTTTTTTATCTTTTTTTGAGAGCTGCAGACCTCAGTTCCCAATCTATATTACACCACAATTTCTGGCTAACTAGCCCTGCATCTTTTAAAACAACTATGCTCACCTACTAGTTCAAAGATAGACAGTAAAAATTAATGATACATTTTTCAAAAGAGGGAAAACCGAACTATTATCCATCAAGTGAATCTGTAAACAATCGACAGGAATTCTGCTACAAACTTTATTCCACTAGAGGTCCAGATGTAGTGGCTGCCTTAAAATTAATCTGGTACCCTAGATAACCCTGCTTTTTCCAAACACCATTATTGCAGACCGATTGTCTCCTGACCTGCAGCAGCTGGCTGTAATGTTCATGTGTACTTGCTTCCTTTTTCCATTCCTTTTGTCTCAGCTCGGTATTGAGTTCAGTATTGATTCTTCCAGTATTAAGGATTCTTGTCACTTCTTAAGTTTCCAAATTTACTTACACACAGAGAAATACTGTCTCTTTTTGGTAAGTACCAGAAACCCTGGTTCCCTCTCTTCTGTTCTTTCAAGTTAAGTGACTATTTTCCCCCCCTCTTGTTGTCATCTTCTCATTTGAACTATTTTCCCTACCCAAAACAATGGCAGGGAACCTAAGGTCATAACCATTAATTTAGAATGCATTTCTCTGATGCCTTATGGTCATTTCTTTGTTGACCATGCAGAGGAATCCACCTGCCAGTTACCATGCTCCTGCCCAAGAATTCCAGCCATGTGTCTTAACAAGCTGGCTATCATCACCAAAGTCAAGTCCAGCTCAGGAAGGTGACTAATTAATAAGCCATAGTAGCGGTCCTTACCTCAACCCATGAGTTGTCTCACTAATTTACCCTTCTGATTTTCTCTGCCATCTCACTAGGGGAGAGCGAGCAAGCAGTTGTGTGGGGCTGAGCTGCACAGCAGGGTTAACCCACAACCACCATATTAAAATAGAACCCCTTTCTAAATATCAAGATTTGATTACATTTCTGATTTTAACTACCAAATAACCATGTTCCTTTAGAAGCCTCTGAGCCTATGGAAGAGATTTCCTACTGCTGTCAAGTTTCAAGCATTAAGATGGTTTTGCCCTTGTTTTTGAACTATCTTGTTAATAGCACATGGACTCTACCCTAAAGCCCAAGTTATTTCACTGCTGATCATACAAAAAGAAATATTTACTGTAATGCACTCCCTAAGTCATTTCCTGGCCTTCCAACACAATCAACTATTCTCAGCTACAAAACAATTTTTAAAATTTCACCTGATATGCTGCAGAATGACAATGAAAATCAGAGAAAAATATAGTGATAGAAAATTCTATGCTGAATGCATCATTCATTTTTTATATTAAATTTATACCAGTATGAAACAAATATTCCCATGGGCTGTGCTGAAGAGCTAAAGAACTCCATAGTAAGCATGTTTAGTATAGAAAGAACGCCTATTGTGAAATTTAAAGTATAAGAAGTACACAGATTCCTGAACCATTAAGAAAGTTGCTGAGTTAAATCCATGTATTCCAATTGCAGCTAAGATTGAAATATAAGACAAAGAAATACATGTCTGCACTATTTTCCTGTAGGCATTTAAAATACAGGACTTAGTCTAAGTCTTTTATGAAACCGTATCCCGAGTCTTTTCCTTTCCAGCCACACAAAGCCAAGACGTTAATTTTCATCATTAGAATTATTTTGTACCATTTCCCCTATATATAGCCTTTGGCATTAAATCACAGTAGACAGTTTCTCCCTCTTATGGCGTGTGGCCAAACACAATTGCCCAAATTGCCTTATACATTCTTACAATTAATTTACTCAAGTATTTCAATGAGGAATATGAGATCAAGTGACTTTTTCATTTAACTTCATTAAAAGAAATATTGTATAAGATTTAGCATGTATCTTGCTAAATATGTATTATCAAATGTAGCTTTAATAATTATGCTTAGTTCCATAATCTTGCTCAGGCAAAAAATATAAATGGTCTTTGATACATGAATTCTTATATTTTTGTCCAGAACTGGGTGTTCTTTACTGCCAGACAAAGCAAGTCAGCAGTGGCACATGCAAATATAACACGTTCCTCAGCAGCTGAATAAAAAAAGGTATTTGCTTTTCACAAACTACACACTTTTCAGATTTCATTAATTTCTATGGCACACAATAAAAAGGTTAATAGGTTGTTAAATGTACACACTGCCATTTCTTTTCAATTTCCATGCAATACATGCAGCTAAATATAACTCAAGAAATATGCTCTGTAATTCATAGCATTTAAAGTATAGCAATTCTTAAAATGCCAGTTAGATATGAAAAACAAGAACCTGATAAATCCATTATACGGCAATAAAAAGGAGGGGGGGAGGAAGAAAATAATTAATTACCTCATTATTCTATCACCTATCGCTGTTCCTCTGATATTATATCTAGTAAAGGGAACAACAACTGAAGTCATTCAAATATGCTGGGTATCATGTTTTTAAAAGGTTAGCTTCTATTACAAAATGTGCTCTACGTATTCCAACTGAGAAGACTCCTCCTCAATGTGTTAGTATATGAGACTACTTCGATTTCAGAAAAAATAGTATTCAGATTACATAACAGTACGCAAAGTTGATCTTATAAAATGCAGTAATTCTTCACAGATCATAGCAGAAGTGGAAGCAGCTGCATAATTATTTCAATTTTACATTCATATTTGTTTGAAATTTTAACCTACTAGTTTAACATTTTCCAGGCTTAGCCTCTGCTCATAGATCAGCTTCTGTCAAAGTCCAAACAAAATTAATTCAGTCATTTAAGTAGGAAAGCAGCCCTCAGAGAGTTGTTCTGACTAATTTGTGAAAATTAAGATCAATCCATTAAAAACTGCAGTCTCTGTGCATAAATAACATATGTTTTACATCGATCACCCCCCCCCTCCCCCCAATTACAAAGCCATATTATCCACCTCTGTTCCAACAAAATTTGCTGGACTTAGTTTTGAAGAAGATATGCTACATGCATACTTTAAGATTTAAACACCTGCATATCTCCTCATATTCGTAAGAGAAGGGATCTTTTCCTGTGGGTTCCCTAAAATGCCCAGAAGGTTATTTTCTCTGTTGAGTATCTAGCTAAACTGCTCTGCTGTACAAAACAGCTTCCTTTTTTTTTTTTAATTTAGAAATATTCTGTGCAGTTCCTTATACATTTTGTTAAAAAGAGCATATATTGACTGGCCCGATGATAATGAAAAAATTAAATAACTGTTTAGCTTCCTTTAGTTATTGATCTTCACCATTCCTATAGTGATGCTCAGTGGCTACAGAAACGCTACAGAAAAAAGTCAGATGTCACATTCTCAATTATTTCTTTCAAAGAAATGTCCTTCGGTGTCAAAAATATTCCTAGCTGATTCCTAGTCACCATTCAGCTGACTTAGCCAATTTATCAGCCAAAGAATCACGGCATTTCTACACATTTTGCTGCTACTAATCTATGACCTTTTCAAAATATTAAAGTGGGTGCAAACTTTGTGTTTCTGTATCTGTTGCATAGTCTGTGCTGACAGTTCAATTTCAGGTTAGTTGGTGAGAAACTACCTATCCTCATTGTGTTTTGAGATTTATAAGAATCCATAAAAAGGGAATATGCCCCTTATATCTATTCTTAGATTATGTAAGAGAGAGAAGATGACCTAATCCTCTGTTTGAAAACATTAGAAGTTGGATTTGCACGGAAACAAAATTCAAATAATGGAAGCTCTGTGAACACTAGATTGCAAAATGGACAACATTCTACTCATAAGTCTGAAATGTACATCCATCTTACTAAAACTAAAGTGAGACTACAGAAGTTAACGCAGCAGGAAGTTCTCCATTTCTTTAAATGCAGGTACTGTCAACAGAGCTATTAAAAGGGTTATTTCTGCCATTTCTTTTCCTTAAGAGGAAGTTTAAGATCATGATTTCACAGTACAGAATCAGAAGTCTACCCTTCCTTTCTCAGTGAAGAAAGTTGTACTTTACAGTGGGAAAATGACTCTGAGACAGTTTCCTTTATCTTCATTTCCCCAACTGTGGAGTTTGTCCTCAATATAAACAACAGCTTGTTATTAGGTATATAAAAACCCACAACCTAAAGAAACATAAAATTGGTTTTAGATAAAACTAGTAATGCTATATACTAGAAAAGGCCTATTAGTCAAATAGCTTTTAACAGTCTGTTTCAGAAGGCTACAGCCTCTTTTTATTTTTTTTCCTAAACAAAAATTGGATTTAAACATTTGTTTTGCCACTGCATAAAATAGGTTCACAAAAGGTAAATTACTGCAGGCTAGCCTTATAACCTTCTCCAGAAAGGAAAAAAGAAAAAACAAACAAACAAGCCCCAAAGCAACTCCCCACTAGATATTCTAGAGAGAGAGAAATCTGCTTTATTACTTCTATATTAATGCCATTAATTATCTTATAGGATGACACATTGGAAACTAAATTATTAGATAAACTTAAGAAAATAAGATTTAGTAAGGAATTGTTAGGCAACACAATTTACTAAGTGAGAAAAGAGAAAATGTAAGCCTACAGGAAGCATACTGGTGGAGTTAACCACCAGTCTTGCAGGCAATTTTGTTTAATATATTGTGAATAGTCTTTGACCAAAATGTAGGAATGTACTCATGCAGCGCATTGAGGACATGAGGTTGCATAACTTTATGAATATAGAGGGGACTGTGGGATCTTGAGAAAAAGAGGTGGGTAGAAATTCAGTAATATAAAATTGACAGTCACACTTCTGAGCTTCCTTCTGGTGAAAGATAAGAACATATTAATTAGAAATGACAAAGTAGGAAAGACTTCAGTATACTAACTGGTCTTGTATCTGACCACAAGCCACCACTATGAGACAGCCATAAGCACGTGAGGAGAAGGATATAACTATAGCTCAACTTGTGTCTCAGTGAATCTTCTCTAGACCAAGAGTAACACTCATACCATTAAGCCTCGCAAAATACAACAACGCAGTGTGCATAATTCTCATCTACCATATTCAGGAAAGAATTGGAACATGGAGGAGCACAGATAGGAACTAGCATGATGGCAGGAAACCCACAAATTCTTACTGCTAAGAGTAAGAAAAACTTGGCACTCTTAGTCTAAGTGAGACAAAAGCTGAAAATGGACAGGATGAAGATAATTAAAATGATAAGCACTGGGCATGAAAAAAATTGCTTCAGTCAAAAAGGTATGTTAACACAAAACAAAATCACTAATTTTAGTCAATTTCTACCCATTATAGCAGCAATGTTTTGAGGTAGCTTCCCAGTAGTTAGGGGGCCAGGGGGACTTTGTATAAATTTGATCACTTTATGAAAGGGATTATATGCTACAACTACTGTCGTCCTCGTAGTAGTAGAGAGGACTTCCTTTTCCTTTCACTCTATTTCATATGAGATATAAATACTAGGAGGGTTTACAGCTAGCGTTTAAGATCACCAGTGTCTGCTTTCTCCCTGGAAATCCAAATTCCTTTGAGCACACATAGGATACCCTACTTTTCTTCAGTATCTCAGAGGGCATTTAGAAACTCCTGAAACCAGAAGAATAGGAGGGAACGTAATGTAAACATATATCTGACTGCTCAAAAGTAAACTAGAAAACTTCACTGCTTGCACACACACAAAAGCACAACAAAATGAACCGGTCAGGCATTAAACCTGTGTAATGAAAGCCTGGAGGCAATCCTAAACCAGTATTGACTACACAGCAATTTTTGTCAGATTTTATCTGGGGGAAGAACAAGGAAGCAGGGGGGTGCACAAAGAATTTTAATCATTAATGTAGATGAATGATCTTTCCTATATGATAAAATTAAACTGCTACAGGAAGAAATCTTGCTGCACACAGAGAAGGAAAAAAAGCACGTCAGATGAAGTGTAGCTTCATTTAAGATGTCCCCACTAGTGGGAAATTGTAACAACTGTATGATACCTGGAAGCGTCATTCTTATTACACTACTATGAAAACTATTACATTGTAGAGACAACATAAGGTGCATAAAGAGAAGCTAAGAATCCTGCTCAAAAACAGAAATGGGATTAAAATTGCTTTTCACAGCTTGTTCTTCAATCACTAGATTGAACATTGGCTTTGCAGTGGAAACTAATTCTGCCATTAGATATTTATCTACGATTACTTAGTATTGCATGGAAAGTTAATGGATTAGGACGGAATCTGTATATATTGGCTTTTTGATAAAAACTATCATTTAGTGAGCAGAATTACTTGTGCTATGTAATAAGCAACCACTGACTGTTCTTTTTGTCACTACTCACAATCTGGTGGCTTATGACTTTTTTTTTTTAATTGCAAATTATTCAAAACCTTTTCTATACACAACTATTAAATTCTTTCTGACTTCCTAATGAATACATATAGTAATGCTTCCTATAAAGAATTTGCATTGCTAGCATAAGAAATTAATAGCAAGATAACGCTGCTTTTGAACAGGATAGGAGTAAAGCTAAGGCATCTGACACTAGGTTACATAAGAAAATACCTTTTTTACTTGTTTTAGTTGTTAAGTCTAACAACAGAGATGTTGCTGTTACAATTGCTTACAGTTACAATTATTACAGCTTTTAGAAAGTCCAAGAATTGAAATTAGCAAACAAAGATATTAAACCAGCAATACCAATTCAGGGGCTAAGTTCACTGAATGATCAAACAAGTATGTACAGCTGTTTATATTTTACAAGAAAAAAAATACACAAAGCTTACTAAATGCACTTTTTATTAATGAGGTAATCTACCTTTTTTTTTTTACTGCTGTACATACTGATATTCAATAACCAACAAAAGGATTACAGAGTTTCTCCTTCAGAGAAAAAGTAGTAAGAATGAAAAACTGAACACATCAGTCTTAATGTATGTACTACAGACAAACACAGCATTCCTGAAAAAAAGTTAAAAGCTCTTGCTTTGCCAAAGTAAGAACACCTAAAGTACAGCTGAAAGAAAATGTAGGTCCCTGTACGCAAATTAGTGAGCTTTCTAAACTTATGACTACAGGGAGAATAATAAAAAAGAATGAACTGCAAATATTTAGCACTGGGGTATTCAGCAGGCAAGAAATAAGCACAAACAGGTATTAGATCTGCAGGAGCTTGCCTGGCTAACCTGTGTCCTGGTCCTCCTCGATACCTTGCCCCTGGGATCAGAACAGGATCATCATCACTGTCATCAGTTTCTTGGAGAGCTGAGGTCCTGGTAGAGGACTCATCTGGAGTTGCAAGCCCTGAGGATTCTGGGTGTGGCTGAGGTTCATCATTTGCAGCAAGCGAGTTGGCAGTGGATTCAGTACTTTCACTTGAAATGTCTTGATTTGCACTTTTTTCACAGGAGGCTTCTTCCTCTACATTTCCAGAGACAGCATCAACACTGGGACCATTTTCTTCTGGTTGGATTCCAGAATGCTCAGGACCAGGTTTATCTGATACAGCTAACAGAAAATATTGGGGAAAATAAGTCACAGCATTAATGATTATAGCCTGTTTTAGAACACATTATAAATGGTAACAGAAGTTAAATTATGCATACTGAGTTTACATTGGATATTTAGTTTTTCAGTCTCTACTTCTTAACATAACTATATTTGAAAGACTACAGATACATACTTGCTTCTGTTGTCTCTACAGTTTCATCTGTGGTTTTCAGTTCTTCAGCACTTGTGTCTTCCTTGCAAGATTCATCAGGAACTCCTGAATTAAACAACTTAATATTAAATCACATGATTTCATTTAGATGCACATCTATAATGTAAGCAAATCTAAATTATATTAGCGCTCCTAGATCAAATCAATCAAAGCAATCCCCTCCAAAGTCCACATGTCACTCTACTGACATCTCAGACACTAATCACACAAAAGTCAGGATATCTAATCCTATCTAGTTACCCAGGTCAACACACTAACGAAGAAAAAAGTATTTCTTTCTTGTTCCTTAATATCCTATGCTCTGAGAACTTTAGCTGCAAAAATAGCATTAATACTCTTGAAACAGATGATCACTTACTGAAAGCTATTATTTCTGAAGACAGAAATTAAGTTATCCCTCTATTAAAAGAGATTATTTTTTAAGAAAACATTTATCTGGAAGCAGTCATTTGACTTGACTGCTCTTTTAGCAATGAATTGAGCAAGACAACCACATGTAACAAAATACAGTGAAAGCTTGAAAGAAACGTAACAAAATACCTAGCACTCATTTATGACTGCAAACAGCAGTTGTTTTATCCTTCGATAAAAACTGGGGCAGAATATGTTCTTAAGAAAAAAGAATAAAGGGTTTAGAACTAAAGACAGGATAAGTTAAATTTGTTTATATTTATTTGCAACTATCTCAGGTTGGTATCTTTTCCTTTCCTAAAAAAATGCATGTTCTATTATGGCTGTATTCTGCCTTCATATGCATGCATATGAGACTGCCATTGTGTTGAATGGTAGTCATGAACATATGAGAGCAGAATTTTTACCTTAACATTACAGAAATAACGCTGTATCTTACTTGTTTCTTCATCTTCAGGCCCTGACTCTTCTGAGGCTTTTGTTTTTACAGAGTCTTCTTGGCCTTCAGTTTTGCAATGACTTCCACTCCCTCTAGAGCTTGAATTTGTGCTGCTCCTGGCAACATAACATGCAAAAAAAAAAAAAATTAATTAGAAATAATGTAAATAAAGAAGATCTTTGCAATAGCACAACCTGTCCACCATCATCTTTCTCACTGCAATCTCACAATCCAATAACTCCTGGCAGCAGCTACAACTAACAACCTGCACAGCAATTTCAAAATTCTCTTTTATTATGTCCGTCACCACTCATCCCACACTATTCCTCTGCATCACAGAACCCCGTTCTCTCCTTCCTATCTGTTTTACTTTTTAAATCTTTAAATTTCTTCATTGCTTTTCAAAATATTGTGAGAACTCAAAAGGATTTGCTCTCTTTCACTATTTACACATTTTTTACATGTATAAATGATCAGAGATCTTATTAAAGGTATTACAAACTGTCAGCTGAGCACTAATATATAGGCTTATCCCATCCCATTAAAAAACTGATTCAGATAAAATTCTCAAGGTTCTTCACCATTAACTATCATTCCTGTACCTTTTGAGGCATGGATTTCTGATGTTGGCTTTCAGTCCTCAAAGTTTTATTATTTCTCAAGATTTACTATAAGCTGGTATTTGAGATCTACTCCCCATTCATGTTTCGATAATTATTGTGGAACACCAGTTTCTATTTACAATACGGAAAATTATTCCTCAGGAAATACGTAACACTGCTGTTCTGGATGTCATAAAAACTAATGTTTTTAGACTCTCTAGAAAAGACCTCATTTTAGGAAATGCAAAGCCTTGTTCCTGAGCTCTCCCATTCTCTTCTGTCCCACATCTGTGTTGTGGCCTCAAACTTAGGCAAATTGCTGGACAAAAGTGGAAACAAAGATGAGTTACAAGAATTATAAGCATGATCCTGAAGAATTTAGACTATATTGTTATGAGTATCTTCCTACCTATGTTATTACTAAACTATTTTATATGCTACATTGCTAGAAGCAGCACAAATCTAGTCTAGACTTCACTGCTTTTATTTTTTTACAATAAATATGAGTGCTTTTACTCATCTTGATGAGCAATAGTCTGTTTCACTGCTGTACTGGATTTGGAGTATGTAGAAAATTTTTGTTAGCCCTTACAGTATTTCTTCTAAATCAAGAATTTTCTGGATTGTTTCTGAATGGACAAACAGGAAGGGTACTGCTAGACATGAAGTCAAGGATTTTTGCTATTTCACGCCTAATATGATATAACCACTTATATGAACTTAAATCACAGTCCAAGCACAAAGATTTTTTTTTTTTACTCTCAGAAATCTACTTTCTAGCTCAATCCTAATTTATATCCATGTTTTCCTCTGCTTTAATTTTTACTTAAATGTTGTTTTTCACACAAGCAGTTACACGAGGAGGGTATTTTTGAGAGAGCAAAATAACACCCTGTGCTTTCGTTACATTACGCCCTACTGTGTGCTTCCATAGCAGGTTTTCTGTTTCCCCAATTCTCTGCATAACCCTTCTTTGAACCTCTGCCAATTTGAATCAGTTTTCTCAAAAGCACGATGAAGATGCCCCTCTACTCCACTCTCATGAGACCCCACCTGGAGTACTGCATCCAGCTCTGGAGTCCCCAACATAAGAAGGACATGGACCTGCTGGAGCGTGTCCAGAGGAGGGCCACGAGGATGATCCGAGGGCTGGAGCACCTCTCCTATGAGGAGAGGCTGAAAGAGTTGGGGCTGTTCAGCCTGGAGAAGAGAAGGCTCCGGGGAGATCTTATTGCGGCCTTCCAGTACCTAAAGGGGGCCTACAGGAGAGCTGGGGAAGGGCTTTTTACTAGGGCATGGAGTGATAGGACGAGGGGGAATGGCTTCGAACTGGAAGAGGGCAGGTTTACATTGAACATTAGGAAGAAGTTTTTCACTTTGAGGGTGGTAAGGCCCTGGAACAGGTTGCCCAGAGAGGTTGTTGAGTCCCCATCCCTGGAGGTGTTCAAGGCCAGGCTGGACGTGGCCTTGGGCAACCTGGTCTAGTGGAAGGTGTCTAGTGGGGGTTGGACTAGATGATCTTCAAGGTCCTTTCCAACCTAAACCATTCTATGATTCTATAAGATTGCACACAGCATTCTAAGCAAAGCAAAGCAGAATTGAACTGCAGCACCAGTAATTCTCATCCTTGGCTGAAGTCTCCCAGCTGGTGACATCTAGGATCATACTTGCCTTTCTAGTAGCTGCATTATATTGAGAATGAAGTGACTGGTAGGTCCATGTCTTCCTCCATTTAATTTTCACAACAATCCCAACTTTCAGATTAGGTTTTTGTTATTTGTCCTCAACTGCATCATTTTGTTACATGGAATTGCATCCTACTTCTATTATTCCATTCTTCAGCACAATGTTTTTAGTTGGTCTGTGAACTGACAATGCTTTTCAACTTTGTCCCGCTCAGAAAGGCTTCTTCCTCTCACTTCCCACACTATTCTACCCACTACACAAGCTCCATTAAGTTAACTTATCACCTTGTTCAGTTTCTTTACTGATCTATCTGTCCCACCTTGAAGTTCAAGATGTGGCAAAGTATCAAATACTTTCTGGAAAACCCGGCAGTTTCTCTCTGTTACACCAGGTATGTTTCTAGAACCCATTACTCTGTCAAATAACAGGTATTGAATCATGTACATTTTAGTTCCCATAAATTTGGGGTTTTTTTTCCACGTACTGCTTGTTTAATATGCCTTTCTATCAGAACTGTGCTGAAACCTTGAACATTGCTACCATCAGTCTTAGAAGATCATGATGTTTCGTCCTTCGTTCTCTTGGTATTATATTTGACGTTTGTCATTCATATGGTGCTAACCCTTAGCCCAAGAGATTTGTTACAATACTTGCTATTACACAGAATATATATGTGAAGTTAAGTTTTAGTAGTTTTCATTTAGTCTTTGCTTCCCCAATTACAGATTTTTGTAATGAGTAATTTTCCTCATGTCCATTCCCTGTTCACTCTACTTTTTCTTAATATTGTTTTTGAGGTAGTTGTTCATTCAAATTTTCCATCTTCAGAATCACTTATATCATTAACTGTTTGAAGTGTAAAATGCATTTTTCAAATTTTCTTTTAAAATCAACACAGAAACAAAGTGTTAATTTGTTTTCTGTGATACAGTTGTAGTAGTATTTTATTATTACATTAAAAAACCCACTAGAATAAATGGACAAAACATTTGCTAATGCTCTGTTCCTCTGTGAAATTTGTCTATCCTAAAACACTAAACAAAGATGACTCACAGAACGAGATGCAGAATTAGTTAAAGGCATTACAGAAAAACTAATTATTTCAAAGCTTGCTGGATTTGAACTCTAAATAGAAATGCAGCCTGATAGATTGGTTGAACATAACTGTCACAGTATTTCCGATTCATGTGGGCAAAGTCTTCATTCTTGTGAAAACACAGATCACTCCAAACTGCTCTAAGGAAGGTGTATGTTTTATGTCTAAAGCCACAGCACTAAAGAGTAGCTAAATGTGGTGGAGTTCCGCTTCCGCCCCCCACCCCAGTAACAAATGCCAGCAAGCATTTCTATTTACTGTCTTCAACAACAGTTTTCAAAACATAAGCAAAGAAATATAAGTCAGAGGAGATAAAGTTACAATTGTTGTTGTTTTGGGAGATCCTGAGATGCTCTAGTGACAGACTTTGATACAAAACCAAGTAACTGTGGCCAATTAGATAGTATGTGTTTCTTATCTGAAAAGGATGCCATCACTATAATATCGAAGCACTCCACAAAGTTGGTATCTTAACCATATGCATTCATCAACACTCCTCAGACACAGAAATACAGATTTCACTGTTTTACAACTCAGGAACTGTGCCACAGAAAGACTAATTTGCAGAATACCATATGAGAAGTCTCGTAGAGCAGAGAATTAAAGCTTAAGCACTAGCCTGTGGACCATGTTTCCATCACTGTACCACCCTGCTTTAGTAAGATAGTGAACGCTAATATTATGCTAAGTTTGATGAAGATAGTATGTTCCAAATTATGTTAGCATTAAAAAGATTCACAGTAAATATCACAAAAAGAAACTTCAGTGCTGAAGTATGACTGTCTTCTACATTCTGAATGCATTATGGACTACAGCCATTTCAAATTGTTTATATACACCTAAAAATATACATATACCATACAGGAAAATAATTTATCTGTATCTACACTAGACGAGTGTTAGTGATATGTGCTGATCAATAATCAGTCAAAACCAAAATTAACTTCTTACCACTCATCAGTGAAGTCCAGTTTTATCGTGCTTGTAGTCGTTCCTTCTGTACTGTAGTGCAAACTTAAAACTGGTTCACCTGTTCCTGTTCGTGGCTTATCATTCTCTGTAAATATGGGGTTGATAAAGTTTGGATGGGCATCAGTAATACACATAAAGCTGTTATAATTCTGAAAATTCATTTAACTATCCTAACAAAGGCCAAATGTGGTACTAACATGTACAATGTTTATTTAAGATCTCTTACAGGCCAAGCAAAGAGTTAAGGAGTTTCAGAGTAAACACACCAAATTTGCAATGCTTTAAAAATGGCCTAAAATTATTTGTACTTATGTGAGCAAACAAAAATGATGCTGTCCTTCAACATGCAGGTAAATAAAATTGCAGATAGGTATGTGTACACACAATATTATCCTTTATAAGCAGATCCCTTTTCTATCAAGTATATTAATAATAAGAATATAAAATGTTTTTTGAAGTTGTGTTCAGTCTTTTTTGCCTCAGTAAATACACATAAAAAAAGATTATGAGATCTAGACACAATCAGTAGTCTAGAAAAGTCACCATCCCCTTCACTTTTTTTTCTTAGAACCCAGTCAACTACCAAAATCCTTAGACCTACTGTAAATTGTCATCTAGTTGTCATAAAACCACTGTAAATTCATGTTCTGAGTGCTTTGGGCTTAAAAAAGCTTTCATATTATAATAACTGTAATCAGAAGGGGAGTACTTGCAAAACAAACTATTCACCGTGTCCAAAAGCAACAAAAGTGAATCAAATTGAAAACGACTACAAGTCTGCCGAACATCTGATGCATGTATAGTTTTAAGGATGTTCAGTGACCTCCTTCAAAACAGGACTGCTCAATGACATCCATCAACCCACCACTCGAGTAAAATTCATGGTCACAATCTATCTACATGCATAGCACAATCGCCATTAATACTGAAGCTGGCCTTGGGCAATACTAAAAAGTTAATGGAAAGTACCATCAGATTAAGCCTCACTACCGAGGTGCCATTCTCTCAGAACTCAGATGGAAGAGTTTAGTTAGTATTAGGCACCACTCAAATGACCACTAAGTAGCCTATGTAGTCTTGCTTTTCATGTATGCTGAGCTTTTTATCCCAGGACTGCTTGGACAAAAACATGCCGTATTTTCTTTGGTTTATAGAGTACAGAAATTTGACTATAATTATAGTTGCAGTATTGGCAGCAGACTGACACTTTAATAAAGTAAACCTTCAGATCATCTTTGGGTAAACATCAATTAAAATCTAACATTTGATTCTGGCACAAACCTACAAATTCCCCCACTAAAAAAGCTATTATTAAAACAGTAATGGCTACAATACTGCCACAGGATATTTATTTTTAAAACTACAATTAAGTTATAGGAACTATGAAATAGCACATAATAATTTAACCTAATGATCAATGCTCATATTTTTAAATTACTGACAGGCAGAAGCCCACTCACAGGATTAGAGCAGTGATCAGCTGCTCCAAAGAACTTTAAATATGTATTTCTACATATTCTGAAGAGAAATTAAAAAATCCCAAGCAACCAAAACAAAACACAAAAACCATGTAAGAAAAAAAAAGTATTTTTATGTGAAAGAGAATTAACCAATTACAACCATGATCCTAATAATACATAAAGCATGGGTCTTATTCTATGCAAAGAAAAGTTCATAGCCTCTCTAAAAATAAAAGGTTCCAGTTACACTCTTGTTGAAGTGGAGCCAGGATAGAACTGAACAAAAACGAAGTTTCCAGTTCCTGAAATAAACTGAGTAAGAAAAGAAACAAATGTAAGAAAATATTTTATCATGGCATATGCAGATATTTTGGACAAAAATGACATGTTCTTTCTTAACTAAACAGGTGCTTTCTCTGCTTTTTGGCAACCTATCAACAAGCATCTCAGTATAAAAGTCTGTTCGAACTTTGAGCATCCCTTCCTAAGCAAGTACAAATACTGATCATTCCACCATACTGCACAAGTCATGAGGAGCTAGACACTGAAAGAGTAAAAAAATGACATAGTTGGAGAATTCTTCACCTTCCTTGTAATAGGTACAGACATGACATCTTTGGATTAGGAAACCAGACAGTTAAAGAAAGACAACTTACTGCCTTGAATAGTCCAAGACAGCCACCAAACAATGACTATACTGTAATTTGATACTGCTATACAACATTTGCTTCAGCACAAACCTACTAAATATTACTGACCAAAGTAACCAAACATTGCTATCCTATAATGAACCTAGTTGAATATTAGGTTTGTGTTATAAAGCTCAGATCATATTAACATAACAGTGCTTTCCTGTCTTAAAATCTAAACATCAAAAAATTTAACCAAAATGCATACTGTTCTCTGACTATGCTTACTGTGGAAACAATGCTTGTATTTATTCACACTCAAAAAGTTTGAAGAATTGCTGTAGACTTTCCAAAGAGGGCACTGACTAACTGAGAAATTATTTTTACAAATTTCCGGAGACAGCTGTTAAAAACCAGATTGTGGAATAGCTTTTTCTTAAATCTACAAAAAAATGAGCTACAGTTTGGATTGGGTCAGTTTCTTCTTTAAGCTAGCTTTAGGGCATGAAATTGACACTAATAAGAACAAGAAACTTTTTAAGAGACAAATGAGACAAGAATCTGATAATAAACTGCACGGAATTAGTTGTGTAGTTCACTGTTTTATATTAAACTTACACTGCTAATGAAAGCTGAATGGGAGCCTCTGTGAAGAAGGCTAATAAGCTTTGCCTAATACATAATTGAACATTCTTTTAGAGAAGCCACATAAAATCGAGAAGTTGTGAACTCTTTGTTTTCAAGAAGAACAATGTGATTGCCAAAGACTGACTAGATCAGAACGAAGCACTGTTCTCTTTCAGTACTAGATTCATCCCATCAGGCCAGATCTACTTCAAATTGATAAAAAATGAAGGGAAGAAGAGGAAAAGTTGTACAGCTTCAGTGATTTAGGGGAGAGCTATTGCCAAAACTATTAATCTGATTGCAAGCTCCAGTAGGGTAATAATTGCTCAAAGAGAAAGCTGTAGCTTGCCAACATGTTACTAAACTCCATTCCAAATTCCTCAAAAATACCTTGAAACTTTACTTAGGTTCTACAACCAAACACATTTATACTTCAGAGATACTATCAACAACTTTCAGTCTTATTTCATAAGCAACCCTGTCCTAGAACAGACACTCCCATGAAATGGTCCATTCTCCGGGTGCCTACAGGAGGAAGGTACTTTTAAACTATCACCCTTGAAACTGAAGACAAAATTTAATTCATAACCTTATTTAAAATCAACAACAAAAGGAAAAACAAACCCCTCAACTGAAAGAAATACACACTTTTTCCCTTAGAAAATGAACCTGTGCACGTGTAACTTCACAAAGACTGGGGCTCTTAACTATGAAGCGGTAAACGCATAATGACAGGTTTACAGATTGTGTTACCTAGTTAAAATAACATTGCAAGGAACTTCAAGCTAGTTACCCACATCTCAAATGCTGCCCTATTCACTAGTCTATTGGCAACCCCACGAGAAGAAGATAGATGACTTTTCATGAAAAACTTCCAAAATAATTCCTATCCAGCACTAATCATGATCAGCTATGTACACTCTGACGATAGGGTTATATAATGGGTGAAATCCAAAGAGTGTTAGTTCAGAAGGGAGAAAAATTGATCTAGAGAGGAGAAAAGAAGTGGTGTATTTCAGAAAATAGGAATTCCATGGAAAAGCTTAACACATGAAAATTCATCAGAAGCAGCTGAACTCGGAGGGAAGGGTAGAGATTCCTTTATCTAGTGGGGAATGCTGACTGACTGAACAATGTTGCACTGATACCAGTCAGTATAAGGCTAAGGGAAGACCAAAAATCAAATAATTCTTTGGACCAGCCTAATCTATAGCCCAAGGCATAGAATTTCTTTGCCTAGATGACTCCTACACTAATTGGATGTAGTACTGCACTTTACCGAAGGAGGCAGTACAGACCACGCTGTGCCTTACGGAATTACGGAATCTTCAGAGTTGGAAGGGACCTCTGGAGATCATCTAGTCCAACTCCCCTGCTAAAGCAGGATTGCCTAGAGCACATTACTCAGGACTGCATCCAGGCGGGTCTTGAAAATCTCCAGAGAAGGGGACTCCACAACCTCCATGGGCAGCCTGTGCCAGTGCTCTGTCACCCTAACCGTAAAGAAGTTTCTCCTTGTATTTGAACGGAACTTCCATTGCTCCAACTTGTGCCCATTGCCCCTCATCCTGTCACTGGGAACCACTGAAAAGAGTCTGGCTCCATTCTCCTTCAACCCACCCTTAAGATACTTGTAACCAATAATAAGGTCTCCCCTCAGCCTTCTCTTCTCCAGGTTAGAGTCCCAGCTCTCTCAGCCTTTCCTCATAAGGGAGATGCTCCAATCCCTCAATCATCTTAGTTGCCCTACGCCGGACTCTCTCCAATGAAGCACAGGTCTGAAATTCTTGAGCTTGTACCTGCGGAGTTCACTATAGATCTGGACAGCTCTATATGCATATGAAGGCTCAACCAGTGCGTTTCACTGGGAGGCAGGGCTAATTAGCTGGGACACAACACATGCCAATACAGTTCCCAAGACTTACAGTCCTGTTTATGAGGAACTAACTACCATAGCTGACATACCAGCTTGTTCCGAGCCAGCTCAAGTATCTATAATGTGGCACTGAACAATCTGGTACGGACTTCACCATAAGGGATTACTAAACCCTTGTACTAACTTGCAAATATCTAAAAATGCCCGTAATCAGTTTGGCTTCTTGTGTATGTAGGAAGCAGCATTAAGATGGTACAGGATGCATACACACATTTACACTTCAAAGTTACTGAGCTGGTTCTCTAGCTTCAGATTCCCTCTTTAACCATAGCAATTCAGGCAGTACATTACAGTCATAACATTGCCTTTATACTGCAACAAATCTAACAACCACCCTTCATTATTAGAATCACAATAAAAAAAAAAAATTAAAAAATTCAGTGTAGATCACTGTAATCCATTTGAAACCATTTTGTACAGACAGGAATGACTTACAGCTTCTGCTGGACTGTCAGAATAATGGCATTATAAATTTCTATGTTTGTAATGAGTATAAAAAAATCTTTAAACTCAGAAACACTCTTAAAACATAAATGCCAGCAAAAGAGACTGGTCCAACAGAAGACAGCTGATTCAGTACCAACTTAAGAGAGAAATAAGAAAGAAAAAGCATGTCTATATAAAAAGAACTGATATTAATTCCTTCATTAGGTACTTATTTGAGATTTCTGTTCAAATATGAAGTGAAACTAATGCAGTTTAACTTAAAAAATTCAACTGGATCTCAGCAAATTATTATTTCTTGTTATCATTTGGACAATTTTCATTTGGTTTCCTAATAAATTACCTCCTTTTCCAGATTCCTAGTTTTCCAAACTAGAAGTAACATTGTGTGTCTCTTCAGGTGATCCTTACACTCACAACAAAAAGTATAGCCTTAAACCAATCAGAGAACTGGTCTACCAATAATGTCTGGATAAACTAATGCATTTTGGGTGGTTTTTTGCATATTGAAAAATCTTAAGTGCTTTTACGAAAGGAAACCTCTTCTCATTAGTTAAAGTAATTTCTTAACACAGGAAAAAATTATTAGAAAAAACTCCCAAGAGTCTATTGCAACTACGGGTCTATTACAACTATGCAATAAACAACAGTAATAAACAAACAAGTTTTTAAGGCAAGTCATCCTGCTTGAAGAGGAATATGATGCAGATTTGGGAACTGATTTCTGGGACCAAAACTTCTGATTTTATCTTTGCTGTCAGATGGGCTTAATTCACAACTTCACAGAACAATTTATCAGTTTTCCAAAATTTTTGCAATCTTAAGAACTTTAGGAAACATACAGACTTTCTTTGTTAATTCTAGTTTATTCTACTCTCATCAAATAACGGTTCATTCTGAGTTTATAAGAGACAGCATAACTCGGCCACTAATTATGAGCAAGTTTTCCAGCTAAACCTGCCTATTGGAGTGATGTAGACTACTGAACCATGAATAACTAGCAAATTTACACATAGAGGTTTAAGGCTATTTCATCACAAAATGCAATTCCACAAAATAAATTTATTTTGTCAATATAAAACATAGCTTGATTTTTTTCCAATGTTCTGGCAACCTAAAATATCCTCAACAGTTGCCAAACAGACTATTTTTCAGAAATGGGATTTCAAAACGGCATTCTAGCTTAGAATGTGAAACAAGATGAAACAGCCAGCTCTTTTGTGGGATTTGAGCTATTAAACCTCTACAGAGGCTTTGACATGGAAGTAAGCATAATGCAGAGTGTATGAAAATCTATTTTTAAATTACCATCTATTGCTCATTAATTATTCAGGCATAAATATTCACTACAGATGACATTGGTTCAGCTGGAACAGGGTCACCTATGGCCCACTTCACTGCTCACAATTTGAAGACTGATGAATAATGGGCATAGAGAAAGCTCACAAGCGTTACCACCAGCCCATGGGGCATCTGCAGAGAAACACTAGTAGCTGTTTTGCAGAAGGGGTGTAGGACAAGGGGTTACAGAGGTAGGATGCACCTAAATGCAATAGGTGCCCTCCAGTTACTCAAACTGTGCAGGTATAACAAAGCTGCACATCTCTCTTGCATAAGATAAATTAATTTGGCATTATATGATTAAAAGTTACTTCAATCTTGATATTTGCACTTTGATCCAAGAAGAGCCATTGAGAAAAAGACTGTTTAAAGAATTACTTTTACTCTGCATTTAAAAAAATAACATTCTAAATGTCTGTAGAGTACCTACATTGAAAGCATTAAGAACCAAGCATAGGACGGCTTTTGAAAACAGTTAACCTTACTCTTACTCATATTGAGAATTAAATAATTAATGAGTTTACAGCAGATCTGCTTACAGAATTCTACTTTATGCAGATGAACAGCATTTTTAGACTGTTTATCATCATGAAAGGCAATTTTAAAAGGAAGCATTGCAATGAACTATGGCTGGGTATGGCGCATTTCCTGTCACACGCACCCTGTTGCTCATCAAGTGACATGGATCCAAGCTGTTTGTTAACCACAGAAGAAGGAGAATCTGAAACAAAAACGAGATTTCAACTTAAAACATAAGCAGCAGAGAACTGCACAGCAATGTCACGATCATATGTTAGTTTAAAATAAAAAATAAAATGCAGCAACATAAGGAAGCTCTGGGTTTGTTTTATGAGCAGCCAGCCATATTGCATTTTCTAGGCATGACAGAAGCAAAGCCACTTGTTTCAAGTCATTATGTACTTCTTTAGGTAGTCATTGAACAGCCTGAAGCTTGCTGACATGTCGATATTGAAAATGCCTGTCCATTAGCAAGGATTTGACTATGTTTACTATGACACCTAAAGCCTTTGCTCCAAGTACCAAATGACACAAGTATTTCAAACCATGTGCTAACTGTAAATTTCAGAATATTGATACTTTAACATAAAATACTCAACGGCATACCAGGATCTTCAATATTTATACCTATGAGCATAACATGTAAATACTGAGATTGTTTACAGATATAACAGCATATAGACTGTTTTTAAAAGATTAAAGTGCCAAAATACATCCCACTCATATAACAGTTCAATAGTTCTGCATTCCTAGATGCTATACCTCTGTGGCATCTGATGACTGAGAACATGTCTTCATAAGTTTATCACAGTACCACACCAGTCAGTCTTATAAAAACCCCATGTAATCACAGGAAAAAAATATCAAAAACCCCAGAAGTGCTTTTTTTTCCACTGGACACTATCAGTTAATAACTATCACCAGCACTGCATTCACTGTGCAGACAAATGACAGATGCAAAGTTCAGTATCTTCTGTGAGTATATTTTCCTTGTCACCTCTGAAGACCAGATCTTCTGTATTATCTTAAGATGAGCTGATGCATATAATTTAGTGTACTATTTCAAAGATACTGGCTAGGCTACCATATCTTGGTTTCATTTGCTAATCTTCTGTTATAAACAAATTCATGCTAAGCTAAAAGGATTTAATATCCAGTATTATAAACTGAGTCATAATCTGCCAACATCACAGACAGCATGCTAAAGGAATTTTAACATAAATTTAAAACCTATACAAGGAAAGCAATGAAATAATACACTCTTTCCTATGGGAAGCTCACTCCCAGGTTTGGACCAGAATCACCAGCATGACCTATTTTGCAGTACAGCCATAAAACCTGCTAAGTTGACAAAGCTGATTTAAATATATATCCTCTAATGATACTTCATTCCCAACCATTGGTGCAAGCAGCAGTCTGTTCCTTCGTTACACTGATACCTAGCATAGGGGAGGGGACAAGGAGTGAACAACAGAGACCAGGAGAGTCTGACGTGAGCTCATTGTATTTTGGAGGCTGGCTTGTTTTAGTAATTGAGCTTATGTAGTTTATTTCCATAACTGGGGAACACAAAATTGGCCCTGTTTTGTCTCCATCTTTGTTCAGCCATTCCCACGCCTTACACCAAACACATGTAAGCCAGACCACAAGAATTTGTCATCTAGATTCAGATGGGACGTAGCTCTTAAGTACGAGACTTGTAACATTAATGTATTTCACTTTCCAAAACTGAAGTGTGCTTTACATATCATGTCTAATTTAGAAGGGAAGTAATTATAGCAGAGTTTTTTCAGTGGAGCAGCAATCCACTTCTTAGAATGTAAATCAGAGGAAAAAAGCTGGTATAAAGATGCACCATGTCATAAGATGATCTACTTGTATTCCAGCTGACTCAGCACAGGAATTGGTATGCCTCTCTCAAGGGCAGGCTGCCTCTGACCACTGACTCACAGTTATGAAGCCCATGATTGGGATTAACCTGTATCAAAAGTGCTAAGTGGAGGGGAGGTCTTGGACAGCAAGCTAAGCAGCCTAGTGACAGAAGGCAGTGATTCTCAATCGTGCTCTGTTCTTGCGCTACAATTCTTCCTGTAAGCTTGTACATCCCTTTTAAAAACGTGTATCATGCTGCCAAACATTTCACTTGGCTGGAAAAGCTAATCTCATCAGCTCTTTAATTCAGAGCAAGATGAACAGAAGAAATATGACTGAACTAAGATATTTTAATTATAAACATAAGAAATTACATTTTACTACCCTTATCGGCACTTCTAAATTTTATTAAGATCTTATGTTATACAACAGTAAGTAAAGAGTAGGTATGTTTTACCATGTGCATCATTCAATCACAGTAAGCAAAAATGAAACATTTTCTAGGGAGTAGTTGATGCCACCGTAGTCTTAAACCTCCCACATTTCACTATTATTTTGAGGTCTTCTTACAACTTTGCAAATGCATTTCACTTGTAATATGAGAATTTTTAAACAACATATAGGAAGCATCCTAAATATTCCAGTTAACATGGTTAAGAAAAGAGCTCAGTTTGTACCAATTTTAAACTCACTTGTTGCCAAGTCCACTGAAGCCTCAGATCACCAGCACCCTTTGAAGTGGCACTGCAGTCTGGAACCCCACAGCTCAGGCAGGGAAATAAACATGACCATGAAACCAGCCTAGAGAAGTTCAGGTAAATGCCTCTTTTTTTAATATATGGCTTTGTTTTGTAAAAATTCTGAAAAAGTACTTTCATCATTTCTGATAAAACTTTTGAAAAAAGTATTACCAAAACTGTGCCATATAGTTAAAAAAACAAACAAAAATCCAAACTCTTACCTGAGCCTTCACAGGCTGGGTCTACATCCCAATGCAATTCACCAGTGGTTGTAATGTCACCAGTATATTCTAAACTGGAACACCACTTAAAGAGGGATTTGGAGATTCATAAATTTGGGGAACCTCAAACAGAAAATAGAAGATAATTTTAAAGTCAGTTATATGCTGAAGTACCTTCTTATAGTTTGGGCAATCTGCATGTGACTTCAGCAAAATATTCGCATGCCACCTCCATTGTTTTCGTTAAAAAAAAATTTCTTCCTTGTATCACTCTAACACCAGGCCTGAAGCAGCGAGACCTGTTTTTAAAGTCCTAAACGTGGTACCTATAGTAGACCTTAATCTAAGAAATTAAATATTTGTTTTAATAATCAGGAATAATTGCTTTGCACAGTGAATAAGCTCTCAGTTACATATTCTGGACTTCAAACAGACACATTTCTAGATCTGGATGTTTACAAAGAATGCAAAGAATCTAGTAATAAAAGCTGCAGTCATCCCCTTGTTCTTTGCAGAAAGCTTTAACACAGAAATGAAGGTCCAATTTATTCTGCTTTAAAGATGCTGACTGAATAGACTTTCGAAACAACCAAAGTTAAAAAAAATAAATAAATCAAGTCAATGTGCATCACAGGTTCTGCAATATGTCAGCATGCACATGTATGTGTCTTTATTCCACAATAAATGCAGTCTAAAACAAATTAATTTTTGCTCAAAAAAGAAAGGTTCACATTACTTGATTTTTTTGTCGGTAAGATTATGCACACTGACCACTACAGGAACCCCTGATGCAAACTGATCTTTTCTTTGCTTCAAGATCAGCTGGTTCATGTTTCTGTAACTTCACAAATTGCATTCGATTCACTTAAAGTTCTCAAAAAGAGGAGTGACGTAGGTAACAGTGATGCATACATGACATAACAGCACTGGGCAGAGCAGCAGTAACAATAGGTTAAAAAGCTTTACTTTCTTTGTAGTTTGCATACAGCACATACATGCTGTTCTTTAAATACTGCACAGCATCTACAAACCCCCAACAAACAACTCACCACAATTCCCTAATTAAATAAAGCGGCTATCAAAAAAATCTGAATCCAATACCTAAGGAAAGGCTTGAAGACAAAATACACTTGATACATGCAGCATATACAGCTTCTAAAGCCCTGCCAAATTTATGCAATACTTAGGAGAGGTATCCAGTAGAACAAAGTCTCTTTGCCATCTGAGAATGAAGTACCTTTTTCCTCAATGTCTAATCAGCCCATTATAAATTATTATTCAGTTAACTCAGTTTCACATTCAACAACAACGTGAACTTTTGACCATATTTTTCTAAATAGTGAAGGTTAACCATTACAGATATAGCTTACAAGTCCTCACGTAACTATTACAAGTCCTTAAACTAGGAGACAGAATAACTACCATACAGTCTAATTTTCTATTAAACCTCTAAAAGCTTTCAGCTCTTGACATTTTCTACTGGTTATTTCTTCCATGACTGGAATATTTTTTCTCCGCTCTGTGTCTACAGCTATAATTGAGCTTCTGGGATTGCAAAGATAAGGATTAAGAATGAAATACAGGCCAGAAGAAATGGCCTTAGTCTCACACTGAATTCCCCCCAAAATTGCAAGTGTAAATTATACAAGTTTTGCCAGAATAGGGATTAAGAACTTGCAGCTCTGGGCCACAGGCTATGACACCTTTTCACATAGTGGCAGACACATTTTGTGGTTTAATTTTTTGTTTGAAAATTTACAACTAGTACGTGCGTGAAAACTGAACACCTGCCTTAAGACAGAGCATCAAAGACAACCTTGCAGAAAAAAAGATAGAGATTGTCTCTGTATGGGAATTTATTATTAAAAAAAACAACAAACAAACAAAACAAAACCCCCAAACTAAGAACTTCTTTTTCCTCCTACCACATTTCTGAAATGCCAACTTACCACAGGGTTGGAAAACAATTGTCTCTATGGAGAAGCAAAAGACCAAAAATCTGCAGCTCTAGTTTTCCAAAGGAATAGATGGCAGATAAACATCTTCCAAAAATAAGTCTTGGGAGGTCAGAAAAAGGGAATAAAACAAAGTAACTTGCACAAAAAGAAATGAGCAAATACAGAGAATATTTCCATGTCCAGCATGCAGACGTCTTAAAAAGTAAACAGACAGTGCAAAGGTGATCTGGATTCCCCCATCAAAAGAAACGAGTTTCATTTGTTCCCTCCCATAACAGGGGAAGGAGGAACACAATGAAAAAAGCCAGTGAAGCACAACAGGAAGTTCTTGTATTTACAAATAAAAGTAGAAAGGAAAAGGTAATGTAATCTTTTCTCAAATTTCTTGAGGACCAAACATATTAAATACTTAAATTCGAATTCCTCATTTTAAACCTTCCACTGTCTATAATGCTGAAGGTAACAAATTCCACCAATCAGACCAAATAGCAAAAATATATACATCCTAATGAGTTGGAGGTCAGGTAGCAAAACTGTTCCAAAACTGTTCCCCTCCAGCTCCCCAGAAATAAACGTTTCCATAGTGCTAAGTGAATCTATCTTTCAAAGCAATTACTTATATAAGTAAAATGGTTAAATTTGCAAATTCATTGTCATCACATGAAGAATGAGGTAAACATTTGAATACTAGTTTCCTCCAAGGCTATGTAGGTGTTCTGTGGTTCCCTGGTGATTGCAAACAAAACAATCGGACCTTCCCATTAGTTCCCTTAAAATTCGAAGCACGTGGGAACTCAACACTCCAAGAGGCAGTGATGGGATCCAGACTAACTACAATACATCTCTGACTCCCAGTCAAAGCAATTACTCAGCCTAAAGCTTCAAATTTGTGTCAGTATGGATCCTACAGTATGTTCACACACAAGCAACCAGGGGTAAAGAATTACATTGCATCCTTGAAGGAGCACTAAGAAAGAGACGGGCAAGACAGTATTAAGTGAAACTCAGATCAACACATACTTCAGAAGTAGCAAAATATCCACAGATATACCTCCAGGTTAAAATTCTACAGATATGGTTGTAACCAAACTTTTTTTCCAACTTCAATTCAATGGGAAATAATTTATTTAAAAAAAAAAAATTAAGTCATTCCGAAAGAAAATGATAGATCAAGATCTATTGCATGTAAGTGTTAGCTATGGTTTTGCCTCTATCAACACATATCTTTGAGTTAATAAATTCTGGTGTTCAGTTTGCTGAAAAAAAATTAGCAGCTTTTTGGTAAGGTTGTGGTTTTTTTTCTGGCAGGAAACTGCAGCCACCTACAAGAACACTGCTACCATTGCTTTTCTTGTTTTTCTCCTACAGGTAAGAAGCACCTATAGCCACCATCCCTAAGATAAGCACACAACCCTCCAGGATTTACTGGTTTCCAAGCATTCTGAAAACTTACTGTAGAATTTTCTAGTGTAGGAAGTTATTAAAAATTCAATAACTACATATTGCAACTAGAGCACTAGTTGCTGTTATATCAAATTGTCCTGTAAGGCTCCAGATAAACGATTGAACCATAGCAAGTCAAGATGTGAATGCATGACCCAGTCCTTATAAGTAATGTAGCCACACCTCAACTGTCACAGCATTTATCCACAGAAAAAACATTGCCAGACATTACTTCTCAACACAAAATATGCTGATTTTTCACACAGCATGCAGCTCACTCATTTTTTACATGGTGCCATGACAAAGTTTGCTTCAAGTTTATGCTTTAGGGTTTGCCTCTTTATTCATATGGATGCTTCTCCCTAACTTTCTCAAATATGTCTCTTTACTATAAACATCTCCAAGGCTTTCTTGTAATAATTTTTAATCTCAATAAGACAAGAGACAAGAAAGAGGATGGTGAAATGAAAAATCACTCTGCTCAAAAAAGGAGAGCATACCTGGGGATTTTGGCTTGTTACAAGTATTTTCACTATATTTACTGTAAAAACACAGCATTTAAGAGTGCCAAAATTCTGTTTTACTGAATTGTTACCCTGATTTAGAACATATGAGAAACGAAAGCTAAGTCTTAAATGTTACTATTGGATACAATTAACACCAAAATGCAATTTCAAGTGTGTAAGTACCTTACACTATTCAGGACACAGCAATTTATTGCTCAACTGCCCTAACAAACATTGCACATACCTGATACCATGCACCTAGGAAACTTTCTCCATAGAGTACCATTTAGCTATATAATCCAAACATGTTAGATAAATGAAAACTGTCAATATTACTCTTTCCCTAACCATGTGATGATAAACACCACCACATGCAAGGTAAGACAAGCAGCAAATGCATTAACTGTCTTATTCTGGAAGAGAAGCATCTCAGCAAACACCAGCAGCACAAACTATAACTACGTTAGCTGCTTAAGAAACCTTGACAAATGACAACCTGATGTCTGAGGGTCCTGTGAGGAGCCCTTAGAGGAGGACTGATCAGAGGAGGACGACCGTGGCGCTGAACCCTCAGCTAGCTCTCGCTGTCTTTGTTGTTCTGCTTTCTTAAGCCTCAGTCGCTGTAGACCCCTACGGATTATAGCTAACTCAGGTCCCATTAACTCTGACAAACAGGGAGGGGGGGGGGAAAAACAAAAGAATATGTAAAAGAAAGAAGCATTGAAAATACAATATACAGAACAGGAGGGGGTGGGGGGGGAGACTGACAGAGAGAAGCAACAGATACTAAGTGTAAATACAGTGAAAAAAATATGTAAATCATTTACTAACATCCAGAAATAAAATATTGAAATTGTTTTTCTCTTCCTAAATGCATGAATGACAGTACTTAGAAGTTCAGGATTCATGTCATACAATACACCCCCTCCCCATCTCCAACACTTAAACCATTTAACAAAGAATTATTTAACGAAAATAGATAGATCCTGACTGATTCAAAACAAAGCAAAACAACAGAAGTATTAATTTTCATGTTCCTAACACACATAACAAATGAGAATATTCGTGGTGTAAAGTTATGCAACTGTGGTCTACAGTTAGGTTTTCAAAATGAATGCGATGGCTTCCCGATGTGAAAGAAAAATTCAGTACAATTTTGATCAAAACAAACCTGTAAAAAAAATAATCTGGGACTATGGAATTAGCAGAACAGCATCTAACCAAAAAATACACTTTACTATGAACTCAATTTTTGTCTCAGACATTCCCAGTGGGTGAGGACTCAAAGTCTGAAAACACTGTTAAGTGGTCCTACAGAGAAAGTAGTTTATTGAATCATAAACAATTCTTAGTATCATTCTCTTAACAGACTACTCTTTCAGTTCCACATTTAGAGACTTCACTGTTTTCATTTTTTTTGTCTTTATTCCTTTGTCACTTATACCGTTTTGGCACGTACCAGTCCACTGTCTGATTAAGAGTATTTTTTGCAAACTGCTATAAAACTAGGTGTCCAAGTAATTTTTTTATTCTTTCCATGCTCTTTGCAGATTTCCTCCACTTAAACAAGTGCTGTATAGCAAGTGCTTCTCTTTATACAACACAGATTGTATCTTTATTACAAATAGCTGAAGCATGTTGACCTGAACCACTGCTGGACTACTCTCATCTAGAATAGGGAAGCTAATTCAGACTCAAATATTCACATCAAATGCTCCAGCTAGCTCTGCTATAAACTGCTAGCCTAGACCTATCCTGAAAGTACTACAATCAAGGGCACTCTGGAGTATTTTGTAGGTATGAGGAAATTTGTAGTGAAAAGGAGAAATCAGTACTATGAAATGTCAAAATACTAGAGAGCATTACATTGGCATATAACCTTTCACCCAAGCAAAAGCTTTGCAAATATTCTGTAACCCTTATTGACTCAGTGAAGCAAGCAAATTTCAAATTTTCCTTCATAAAAAGAAACTAACCCAAAGACAGAATCCAATCATTCAAAAATCAGTGGCAGGCTCCAGTTAACATCGAACAGTTGTGAGCTTTAATATCCTCGGTCTAATACCACTTCTGGGAAATAAATCCTGCCAGTTTACGGTTGATGGGGTATAACAAGAAGGAGAAAGATATACTTCCTAAAAGGAATATGGCAAAGAAATTTGCCATGGAAGTTTTCATGTGCCATGAATATTTATGGAAATTAGAACTCTAAACAGTCTAGAAAATGTTTTTAAGGAAATTTCAATGATGTCTAAAATTGCGGTTTTCAGTACTTGCTCCTGATTCAGTTCCACTCCGTCCAGAGACAACTACAATCTAAGATGTAACAAAAACTACAATTAAAAAAATGTAAAGAGATAACTACCATCCTGAATATGTTCAATGGCAATACCTTTTAACACATTTCAGAATCTGTAAGCAAATGTTTATTTTGCCAGCAAATGGAGCGAGGAAATAGAAATGGCAAGAAAAAAACCCAGCTATTGCCACTTTCCCATTCAAAATTTAAAAGTCAAGTTACCTTATATCAGAATATATATTAAGATTAAGCTTTACCCTAATTATTCAATTACCCCCCTAGCACCCTCCCAATGGTACCAATGTGTATCTGGAGTATTATTTATGGGGAAAAAAAGCATTATTATATTTTACAGTTTGTTGTATATGATGTTTATTTGTGGTTTAATGCTACAGCATCTTAAAACTAATGTAAAAAATGGATTAATGGTTTCCACTGAATGGGCCAAGCAGGGCAAGAAAATAAATTTCTTATTTTTTTCCTTAGTGACAAACATGAAAATCTCCAGCAATTGTTCTGTCTCATTATAAAAAACACCCCTCAAAATCTATTCAAATGTACTGACAAGAACAGGGTGCTGAGATTTTGTACTCATCTTGTTGATTATTTGCAACTTACTCAAATGTTCCAACTGTATTCTTCTAGAATACAGCCTGATAAAGAGACTTATCCCAACAAGCTCCAGTGCTGAACCATTTTTGTACTGACTATTTTGAACATGTACTTTCTAAAACATTAAAAAATGAAGTAATTAATTCAGATGTAGAAGCTCTAATGCTCACACATGGCGTATTTTCTGGATCACCATACCAACAATACATTTGAATTGTAACACATATGCAAAGGTACTGTTATTTCAAAGCCAGGATTACCACCAGTGCCTGTGTTCAGTACGGAAATCTGTAGAAATGATTTATGGAAAGCTGTTTATAAGTTTTTCCATTCAGTAGTATGAATTCATGCTCCAGTTATAAGTAAGTCATTACCCAAAACCATAGTCTTCATTTGCTATGTCTTTGCTAAAATATTCAAAGTACCACCACTTTACGCAAAATGATGGCTGAAAGCCCCTCACTCTCCTTCTTCTGTTTTCCAAAATGCTTCCCCAGTCATCATTCTTTTACAACACACCTCTACCTGGTCTTCCTACTCAACCCCACTGTATTTAAACTACTATTCCTATTACCACTTTCCCTATTCTGTTACCCCAAAAAGCAGCAGGTTTTATTCACCTCTAAATGCAGCTAAACAAACTCAGGAATCCTGTTCTTGATGCAAAATAGAGTGTTTTCACATTTATAGACTAGAGACTGTGAGTAAATAAAATCTCATAACTGAGCACCATCATGGGTTACATAAGTATAGAGACATTGCAAAATGGAAATTCTCGTTCACACCTACCTATTCATAAACCCATTGCTATTGCTCTGCCATGACCTGCTCCCTCTGCCCAGTAGCTTCCCCTCCCTCTCCCTGAACTTGCCCGTGTTACCCAAAGACTTGTTTTACAGAAGCTTAAGTGTTTTAAAAGCAGTGCAAACTAGACAAGATGCTTACTAGGTATGCAAATGTATAGTACTATTAAGCTTACTCTTGTGGGACTCTTGTAAACAAGATGACTCCTGGTCCTAACACTAAAATCTGCATACAGCAATAAAGAATACCAGATAAAGTTTTGTTTGTTTCTGTGAGTTTGGAGTTGGGTGGGTGGGTGTGCGTGTGTGTGGTGCGTGTGTGTGGTGCGTGTGATGGTGACTTTTTTTTTTTTTACTATACCTGCTTAGGTGTAGTCAAAGAACCTACCAGTTCTTATCAGTCTTAAACCCGAAGTAACACTGGGAAAGAGGAAATGATCTTAGAGAAGAGCTGGATCAAGAAATAACAACTTCAGCTTCATGCTAGCAGAATAAACTTTTACTTAGAAATTCAGGCAGATTCAGAGAAAAAGAGGAAAACGTTTTTTCTAGTCCACATACATTCTTTAAAATGCAGGACAGAAAATACACCATAATTCCAGAAGTGCTCTCTAGTGCATTATCATTATGCAACCCACAAAGTTTCAATGACTTGAAGCAATAATTCTTAACATGGGACATACTCTCCTGGCGAATGTAAGCTCCAGAACATGCCATATACTTTAAAAAAAAGGAAATAAATGTATAAAAATGAACCCTTGGTAATGGTATGTGTTCTTTAGTGGCTATCCCTTTGTACCAAAGATAGTGGCAGCTAAATTGGGTTTCACTGAATAAGAGTAGAGCCCTTAATCAATTTTTTGCGTGCATCTTGTGAGAAACTTGAGATTGCAGCAAGCTGACACCAATACTAATAAAAAGCATAGGTGACTAAAAGCCTTTGCTACTAAATAAATTTTCTAGCATTAACTTATTCTAGAAATAGTATCTGACTCTGTGTACTGTCATGCTTCTGCTCACTGTTTATTTCCTCTAGTAAGTATCAGACTAGTTGCAAGGTTTGAAAGGATGAGAATGATACATTTAATGAATTTCAACTTATGCCTTTAGCTTGCATGCCTTTCAGATACCAGATACCTCATAATTTCTCACCTGTCCCAAAGATTTTGGCCGCAGCAGCCACAGTACACTGAATAGCACACTTTTCCCTGGGAAATCCCCATCTCTCCTTTACTCCAGAATATCCAATTTAGGGCCTGAAGACGCTATCAGTCATCTTTTCCAATGACAACAACCTTGATTTTTTACAACAGAATTGGTACAAGACAAAAGGTGAATTTATACAAAACCCATGAGATTTTAAAATAATCAAGTCTGAACCTGTAGGTGTTTTGGATCACATCAACCTTTCCACCACAACTGTGAGGCCTAGAAACTCACTTTAAAAAAAGTAAAAATAAACTCCCATGCAAATATTTAACTCTAAAGGCTATGGCATCTTTTCCTGCGTAGAGATGGAAAAGGGCAAGTCAAAGCATAAGGTGCTCTTTTACCACCCAAATAAGTTTCTGACATGGACAGTGGAATATACTTTCTTCTTTGTCCCACAATAAGAACATAAGTCTGTATTAAATACAGATGAGTTTCTTCAAGATATACAAACTTAAAAATCAATATGTAGTATAATTTATTAACCAATAATGGAATAACATGCAAGGTGAGCCCTGTCCATCCAGATGCTTTTGAGAAGCAAAAAAACAACATTGCTGACTGAAATGTTGAGGATGTAGATTCCTACTGAAGGAGACATTCTCTGCTTCCTCTGATAACAGGCATAGGTTCTGCTATTCATTGCACAGATGCTGCTACAGCCAAGTCACAGTTGAAGAAGGCATGATGTTATTTGTATTCCATGAAGAGAACAATAAGTTTAGAAAAAACAAGCAATAATTTTTTATTTCTACTTCAAAAAACAATACTGGTTATCCCCTTTGAGATTCCTTCTTCAGACAAACGTATACAGTTGATAGTTTTACTCTTTCTTTAAGTCACTTGGTAACTACAAAATACCTAGTCTCATTAAGGATGTGCAAGAAAGAAAACAGACTGAGATTAATTACCCAAAATATCCTAAAATAAAACTGTTTCTTATTAAAAGCATTTTTCACAAACAACGACAAGATGAATTTCTTCTCACCAGACTGATGGAGCACAGGTTGAGCTGAGGCCCCTAAAGAAGGCCTTTGTTCATTATCAGGAGAGGACAATAATGAAGTTGAAGGGGGACTTTCTGTTGAAGATGATGTTGAAGGAGCTTGGGCTGACATTGTAGATGATGATGATGATGGAAGTTTCTCAGAACCATCTACTTCCATTGCAGTTTCTGATTCTGTATTAGGTGGCACGTTATTAGTAGCAGGAGCATCTGTCCGATTAGTCCCACCTTTGATTAAAAATAAAACAAGAAAAACAAGAGCCCAAAGGTAAACTTAACTCTGTCTCCAAAGATTCCTTTGCATTACCATTCATATGGCAAACAAGTGTGCTCAGTTCTTCAGAGTGCACTAAAAATTAATTTACACCTCATAAAGGCTGATATTCAAGGCCCATACATCCAGTATAAACATACTTTCTGTTGTAATTATTATTCTTGAAAAGAAGGAAATTACCTCTGGACCGTGATCTTCCTCGTCCTCGATTGCTTTGTGCAACTTCACTAGCTTCTTCAAACCACCTTGAAAGCATGTCTGACATCCTTTGCATTAGAGAGACGTTAGGACTTTGCTCCCCTGTAAAACAAGTAATGCTAAAGTTTTATCTACAAGTTTACAAAAGCATTCATTTTCCCCCTATTTCTTCCATTAAAAAAAAAAACCTGCTATGTAACTAGTAATCCCCTGAACCATGTCCTTTTTTTCAGCACAACAGTCAAGCAAGAATTGCCAGCTGAACACGGCACCTCATAAAAAACAGTTTTCTATTTTACAATTACCTGGAGCTTTTGTACATATGACATAGTGAAATCTATGTCATTCAGTTTTAAATGTTGGTTAAATAAGTTAGGAAAGCCTAGATTTTTATGTTTTTCCAGCTGATTATAAAATAACCAATTTTATCATTAAACAATGAAAAAGCAAAAAGACTAGCATAAAATTAGCACATCATGTTTTTAACATTTCCCAAAGGCTTCTTCATGACTTAGATTTTCCTCATAAGCATAATTTAATATAACAGCAAAGTTCTTATAGGGATTTTCATTTTCACATTTTGAATCAGGTGTCAGGACTGCAAAGACTCTCAAGAAGCAAAATCTTTGACATTCTTTCAACATAACTCAAAACATTTTTTTCTTATTTTATTTCTGGTTTTATTACATATGAAACAATTTACTTCAAGAAAGAAGATAGGAAAAATTCCATTTGTAAAGGGCTGAAATAGAATATTTGAATCTTTAAGTGTTTTTTGTATTCTGTGAAACGAAAAATATTTTCATACCCTGTGTACAAAAGGTAACACTGAAAGATTCTGGACCGTACTTGGGAAGAACATGTATAGTGAGAATATGTCTCTCAAACATCAGTGCCTGCACAGACGTTACAAAAGCTGAAAGACTAATCAAATATCTGGAACAACTGATTATCTTTCAGGACTGCATATAATCTTCACTGCTAGGATATAGCCTGAATATATCATCATTAGACCTTGCTTTTAGATTATTTGCTTGAGTTTAAAAGACATTGTTAGGAATGGAGAAGGAAAGGGGAACACACCAACCTACCCCCCCCCAAAAAACAATGCCCTCAATCTGACCCCAATGCCTTTGTCTATCCTTATTTCCACACTGCTGGTCTCTGACCCTCCACTGCAATCCTTCATTCCCTTCCTGTACCCCAGGGCAGAGGAGCTCTGATCTCAGAAGCTTAAAACACAAAAAAAAATAGAATGCAACAGCTGAAGAAAACAGACAAAAAGGTGGTTAATGATGGGAAGACAGGACAGTGAACAGTTAACAGAAAAATAAGTCACAGGTCACCACATGCCTGTCTAATGCAATATAGCTATTCTCTCTCAGTCACTATACAGTTGTATCAAATAATGCACAGTAAAGATACTGAAGCTTTGTTTTGAGAAAATAAAAATCTAGCCAATGTCTATAGCAGAGGAGTCTAGTGAAGAAGTCCTTTTCTCAGGCTTGGTTTTCTTCCCAGCATATTTACTTGATATTATGGGGAAAAGGACAGCTAGAAGGACACTGAAGATATTTAGCTGAAAAAGAATTTAGATTAAACAGTAACTTTGTGCAAAGGCAAAGCTACAACTAATTTTGACGGGAAAGATCCGCAACAAAAATGGTAACAAAAGTGTCCCTAATACGAGGAGGTATACAAATAAGGTCTGTGGAATGAAAGCACCAACTAAGCAGAATGTAAAACTGTTAATAATCAAATCAAATCCTGTGATATTAGAATAAGAAGGCACATGATGAAACTAAGAGAGCAGTTTAAAAGAAAGGAAAGAAAGTATTCCTTTACACAGTGGGTACTGAACTTCTAGAATTTTTTGCCATATGAAATATTATCAACAGGTTCAAAAAAGGATTACAGAAAACCACAAGCAATAGAACCATGCACAGATTCCAAAGGAACTGATGGGAACATACCCTCTAAAATTTCTAATCCAGTAATTCTGAATAGGGGGGAAGCAACAAAGGCAACAGACTAAGGTAAGAGGACAGGCTCACATTCTCTCCCTAAACAGCATCTCCTTTTGTCTGTGTCAGACAGAATCCTACTCTACATGGACCATTATTAGTCTGATATAGCTAGACACTGTTATTCTAGTTTGGGGAATCAGGAAGATAAGAAAACCAACACAGAAAATCTGGAAAGGGAAATGGTAGGCAGAAAAGGGAGACAGATTTAAGAGAAGTAGAACAAATACTTGTACCCTCACAACTGTCAGATTTAAACAGAAACACATCATTAGATAAACAGCAAGATGAGTGATAAAGCATCCTCTGCCCTGCTTTGGTATCCCATTTTTCTGACACTAAAGCATAGCTTTCTAAATGCTCTACCTACTGAAACATCAAGTAAATGAGTAATATATTACAAACATGAACATATAAGCATAAAAATTTAGTCACTACATGTGTTTTATAAAAAAAAAAAAAGAAAGATACAGTATTAGAATCCTATTGCTTTGAGTTCCAGTCCCCTAATGTAACCATTACAGAGCATTTCATTGGTAACTTCGATTGCATATGAGGCTTGACTACAAAAAGGGAAATACGTATTTGTGTTACTACAGGACCAATGACAATGAAGTAAGCTCCCCTTGATTTATAGCAGCCTAACTGAAGCAACACAATTTTTCTGGTAAGAATATTTTCAATTTAGATATTTTTAAAAATCACTGTAGAATAGCAGCTCTGTGTTAAATTCTAAGAAAACCGTCTTAAGACCTGCCTGATTCTTAAAACATGAATAGTTTAATCTGAAACACATATTTCAGGAATACTTAAGAAAATTTGGAAAATAAAATCCAAACCAAACCAAAAAAAACAACCAAAACAAAACACACATGCAAAACAACACACACACCCCCACAACTGCAAACACTTTACCATCTCTTTCTCGTTCACTCTCAGGCCTTGCTCTTGGTCCAGTATCTGACCAATCCCCTCTTAGCCGCAAACGTTTAACAGGAGGTTGCCGTAACTAGAAAAAAAAATGTTTAAAAAAAAAAAAAAGAGAAAGGCATTACAAAGCTATTTATGTTAGACAGTACAGAATTCTAAGTGGAAATATAAATGCAGTATCTTAATTTTCTTAAGTTACATAAATTTTTATGTCAAAAAAAGGAACATTAGCCATATGTTCAGATCAACTATGAATAAGCACAACACTGTATCAATAGAATCCAAGAGTTTTAGCTATACAGAAGTTCAACAGTCTAAGTCAATGACTCTGAACTAATCCAGCTTTTATTTTATGCAATACTAAGTTAATTGAGGCTTTCTATACTGAACAATAATAAAGGTTTTCCAGAATTCAGACTGAATTCTGCAAACACATTCACCTTTTCATGCTAAAAACAGCTTCAGTTTAATGAAATGTGGATTTGCAATTAAGCAAAAGGAAAAAATAACCAGACAATAACAAAACAAAGAAATTTTATGAAAATAAACTTTAGTTTAATTTTTAACTTACGGTTTTTCAATTTTTATAACACAGGGGTTTTTGCAGCAGGAAGTATAAAACAAGTACTACATAGGTAGTGTTACTTTCAGCAACTTGAAAAGAAACAGCTAGTGCTTTGAACATTCAGAAAGGCAGTTCAGAGTTTGAAATTAAGTGTATTGCCTGGATACTGCTGGCTTAAAAAAAAAGGTGAATAGATGTGGCGACAATTTTAAATTAAATGCAAAACCCCTGCAGCAAAAGCATATTAAAGTGTTAACTTTAAGTAGTCAGCAGATTCCAGAAGAAAGCTTTACATTCCTTCTACTCTATACAACTTAAAGCCAGGCTGAAATAAAAATAGCATTTAAGTAAAATCACCCGGCAAGAAGAGATTACAGGACATACTCTGTCCCTACAAAAGGAAAGAATACATAGGATCTGTTCGTAACAAGCGGTCACAATCTTCTCTCTCTATAGTAACTGGGCAGTCAATTCTCCACCAAACTACTTCACATCAGATTAACATTACATAGAAGAAAGGGAGAAGCACAGAACCATTTGTTCATCACTTAATTTTTTCTGGGTTCCTTTTTGCTTTCTCCTGCCTCAGTGAGGTAACATTGTAAGGCAGCTGGACATTCCTCCTCAGTCCTAAAATCTACACCCTCTTCTGATCAACAATATTTGTACTAGGAATGGCAGCCTGTGGCCCAGTAAATGCAGCATGGTCATTGCTAGTAACGGGCCAAAGGCTTACTATGAATCTAACAACGCAAGCCTCACAGGTGTGAAGCTTTGAACTTGCTTGGAGCATTCTTTTAGCTCATTTAGCTGCACCAGCAATTGTCTGGTGACCAGGTGATTATCTCCTAATTTGCTTTAGTTTTGCTTAGATTTTAATAGATGTGTGGTGTATGACTTCTTGTTAACAATTTTGATATATACAGGAATGCCAACTAGCTAAGCTGTGCAAGAAAAAACTACCTATGAACACAGGACACTGATGCAGCATAAAGTAGTACAGGCATGGGCTGACAGCATGTGACAGCATGTCCTCCTGCAGGTGTGGACACAGGAGGATACCAGAGACACCTTCTCAGCAACTCTCCCGTGGCTGTTAATTGTACTGTAAAGGCTGGACCCAAGCAACAACTGTTTTAGGGGTAACAACAAGGACAAAGAACAAGCATTTAAAAGCAAAACCATGCCATATTAGCAGACTAATAAAAAACCCCACATCATGTAAAACATGTTTAAAAATGAATAAAAATGGCCTTTGAGCAGACTTTAAGAAAATAAGGAAGAAAACATCAACATCATACTTCTCCCAGCAAAGAGGAAGAAGAAATCACCATCATTATCATCACACTCATCCTCCCAACAAAGACAGCAGGATGCTGACAACTCGTTGTAAACTCCCTTGAGGCTCCTGTCTCAGGCTAAAGGTAATGAATGACCTCAGGANGAGTGGATGGGTGGGGGAGAAGAAGGGGTGGGGGAAAGGGGAGAGATATATATAACTTCACTGTAGTTAAAGAGATTTGGTTTATATTGATCAGAAAATTTAGACTGGAAGGGTCAGCATCATTGTAGCTGAGCTGGTAACAAACAACTGCTTGTGTTTTGGTTATGCTGCTGAAACTTTTAATATTGCTCAGTAGCAGCAACTCACCTCCTCAATCTAAACATTTTGTACCCTGTCATCTCTGTCATTAAATTATAAATTTTAACAAAGAGTATTTATACTTGATTTCATGGAATATGCTTTTGGTGGCACAGAAAATAACAGAGAATACACCTTAAGAGTGACTTGCCACCTTTGCTGGTGTTATAACCTGAGGTTCACATAGATGCCTTCTCATCTTTAGGAAAGAGAAAACAGAAAAGAAAGAAAACCAGAGTGACAAAATATTGTAAATATATAAATAAATTAATTAATTGAAAATATGCAAATTCTGTAACACAATCTACTTGCCACATCTCAATCTATGAAAACAGCAACATAATTGAAGATCAAATTAAAGGGAAATACAACTGATATAAGGGTGCCACAAGAAAAAAACCGCATGAAAACAGGTCATCTTAATCACTTGCCTCTTCCCGTCTCTCTTCAGCAGAAGGAACTTTAAGTTCTCGTGCTGTGTCATCCTTGGGATCAAACAAGTATATGTAATCTGAAGAGTAGCTAACAAGGATCTCTTGACCATCTTCACTATAACATAGAGACGTTACTCTGCAGGATTTGTTATTGAGATGAGGAGGAACAAAACGTGCCACCATTCCAACAGTGCCCCTACCAGCATAATTCCCTATTTTAAAAAAAAAAAAAAAAAAGGAGGGGGAGAAAAGAGAGATAAAGAAATGACACATTTACTATTGCAAATTTTCAAAAGCTTCAATATACTCCTTATTTAACATCCAACAAAAGATCATCAGAGAAAAGCTATGTATTCTATAGCTTTTGCATTAGATTGGATCTGAATAGTGACATATCAGAACTTACTAGTATTTTATATTTTTGTTTACGAAAACTATGCACATTTAAAAAAAATATTAAAACACACACACACAAATATATTCATATATCACATACCCATGACAGCATGTGCATCTGTCAAATGTAGTACAAATGGAAATTTTGGAACCAAAGAACACTCACACAATAATAATGCAAATCTGCATCTACACATAAATTATAAAGAAATTCATTCTACAAAACTTTGAAAATTTAGGATATACATAACCAAAATGTTTTAAAAAATACTAGTTTTTCTTCTTTGAGGCATAATAATACTGCCACTTTAAACCACAGGACTATACGATACATTGGACTTACCATGCTTCCCTGACAAATCACCTCCATCCCACACACTAACACAATCTTAAATTCTAGAATTACAAATTTGTGTGCAGATAAAAGTTACCTATAAGAAGATCTAACACTGAGAAAAACAGACTGTTCGAAAAACTCAGAATTTGCCATGTAGCTGTTTGTCACATGGCATATCTGCTGCAGCTTGGTATGTGCAGTCTGTCCTTGACCACAGACAAGTTCAAAGTTTATCATCTCACATCACATAAGGACTGAAATGGAAAGTTTTGAATGAAAATCAATAGTTTTCTTACTAGTCACGTGCCTCACCCCTTAAAAAAACAAACCAAACAACTAACACCAAAACACAAAAAAACCAAACCACAACCCCAAAATACTGCAAAACAAACAACAGAACACTATACCAATATACCCACAAAAATTAGTCTTCAAAATTTCATCTTTTCTCTCCTTTACTCTATAGGCCTGCATATCTGAATTAATTTTATTCCTGTATTATTACAATACAAAAGCAGGTATATAACACCTTTTAATCAACCCCCCCCGAATCTGTTCCTTAGACAGTTCTCACAGAATTTTGCTGACCACTGTGATGAAAGGGAGAGATCTTATAGGAATGTTAGCCTGATGAGAGGGGTATTTTTATGTTTATTAAGTGATCTTTACTGTTTCCTTTCTCCTCCATCACAATGATCAACAGGAAAACACTGCAAGAAATGACCGATTTTGTGACACTGATTACTTGCATGAATGTGTAGGCACAGATGCGTGTATTAATGCATATGTGTCCAAACATACACTGATCACACATTGTAAGAGATATGTTAAACTACATAACACACTTTTGCTTGTCACCTGCAATTTTTTTATAAAATCCTTAGGCAAGCGTCTGAAGCATGCTAGCTTTCACATGAAGAATTTGTAACTTTTCAGTGAAATTATGTTAGATATAGCAACAACTACTGCAAAGATCAGCATATTGCATGACATTATAGAGTTCATAAGTTCCCTTCCCATAAGAAGCAACACATTCCGGCATGGACAAGATAAGAACTTAATTAAATTCAGGTGGACCACTGCAGGCTGCAATCACCACCTTTTGGAATCCTGGAATCCCATTTCAAGACAAAAGAAGAGACATTACAAAATGTCTTTTTCTGCATTCAGTATACAACGTATTCTAATGGATGCAGAGATTAAGTTGACTTACTTGAAGATTTCTGTATTAGTAAATACTAGAGTGAAATGACTCTATTACTACAAAGCATAGTTCTCAGTGAAGCAAGATATACTTCATTCAGTATTACACTTCAGTCATTCACCATCTATTTTGGAAAAAAAAAAGCCCAACCTGAAATTGGAGCTGTAAATGGTTAGAAAAGCTTACTGTAAGGTATGGTTCCTACCTGTTGCTCTTGTACCAAGCATTCGTCGATCATATATTCTTACTGAGCTATCAGAACAACCCACAGCAAGATAGTACGGGATTGGTGGACAGATAGCAACAGAAGTGGCAGCACGCCGACAGTTTATTAAAATATCCTGGAACAAACCAAAATACAGCATTCAAGTAAGAGCTCTGAATATTTGAAGTATAATTTTATATTTTACTTCAGGACACAGGCCTATTAGTCAAGGAGGTTTTGAGAAAACTAGGTCTGGCCCTGTGAAGATAGATTGTAAATATGTCAAACAGAAAAGCCACTGCAGAGAAGGAAAACTATCAGAGAAAGAAATAGATCATGAGATCAACTAAAAAAGAAAACAACCAAACCAGAATAAACCATGGGAACAAACACTTAAAAACAGATAAGCATAACTATGGATTTATAAATTAGCTTGCACCTTGGATTTCCCTATGGAAACATAGATAACTGTTGAGTCAGAAAAGCACCAAATATGCAGAAACAGTCTAAATGAATTTAAAGGATGAGAATAGATTTCATCTATGGGCAGATAATTGGGTAGAGGAAAAGAAAGAAAGAAGCCCCTAGAGCTGGTAAATATGCAGAAAGCAGAATAAAATTAATCAAGAGTAGTAATACATACTTTGGTGTCAGTTTTTCCCCAATTCAGTATTAAAACTGTTTCTGAAATCCAAACACTGTGGACACCACCAATATCTTACCTTCTAGGGAGTAATACCAGTGACTAATTTGATGTAGTTTAATTCATTACCAAATCTTTTCTTATGGAGGGACATAGGATGCTCAAGAACACAAGGCTGCAGATGACTTTTCAAGGTTCAATTTTTGCCTTCAACTCTGCACTCTAGAGTAACTAATGTAAAGCAGACCAAGAGATTCAATTTCAACACAGAACCTTTTCTACCATATCTAAAGCCTCACACCAAAGTTCATGAACTAAAAAGTGCCAAAGGAGATATTAAAATTAAATAAATTTGAAAAGAAAGAAAGAAAGAAAGAAAAAAGGCTCCCCAGACTTTTTTTTGTTTCTTGGGAAATATGTTGTCATCTCCACCAACGACCCTGAAATCTATTATTTCTAAAAGCCTTACCAGAATTCATATCCTATGTTTGTATGATGTACAGCTCTACATTTAGGTCATCTTTATTAAAAGATTTCACTCTTACATCTTTACAATCTTCCTTTGTGCAACTTGTTTTGATTCGAGTATCAAACCATCTTACAGTGCCATCTTCACCACAAGAGAGGAAAGTATAGGGATCATTTGGTACTGTCATAATCTGCTCAAAAAAAGAAAAAAGGTATTAATACTTCCAGAAATACCATTAATTTGAACATAAAAGCACCAACATTATGAGCAGCAGGAAAGACTGAAGCAATGATGACTCAAGTAAAGCTTTCTACTAAAATAAAGAAGAAAACTAAACCACTGCTGATGTTTCTTCATTTTCAAGGAAAGGTTTGAACTACTGAATTTAAAACAAACTGTGGAATGTCACATAAGATTAAATATTTACAGGTCAAAGCTTACAGTTATTTCCATTATCTTTTAATAAGCAACATACATTTACTGCAATCAGTTTTCAAATAAGTAATCAATTTGCCACAATAATTCAACAGAAGTTCAGTTTATTTTCTGTCACGTAATTGAAGACAATAACAAACAAAACCCTCAGAAATCTGAATGACATGAAAGTACTAGATGGCTTTTATTCCCATTGGGCCATTCCTTTACATTCAAAATAGCCCCCTGAAGCAACTGTGCATTAAAGGCCGTTACTAACCTACCTCCTCACTGCATTTTTTTTTTTACTCTTTAAGAGAGCACATTCCACCATTTTCTTGACCTCAGCCCTACTCAAACTAGGGAAGACTCAGATGGAGTCTCACATGTATGGGGCGTTACTCAAGAAGGCCTCCTTTAAGACAAAATAAAAAGGCAAGCAACCATAACATCAAAGCTGAATTCCACACATCAATGAACATGCATGAAACATCATGTTTTTACACGCTACCCCTTGAATAAAAACCAGAAAATGTTGTAGAAACTAGCCGTATTTTTCTTTTCCTATACTACTGCTTCTATCAGTAACTTCATAGAAATTTATAAAGCTACAAAAATCAATTAATACGCTAATTCAACACAGAGCAAATGAGTGATTCTGTAACACTTTTTATGTGATGGTTTCTTATCCCCAACCCCAACTCTTAATAAAAGCAACCTATGGATATCTGTAAATTCCTCTACCTAGAGTGGGATTACAAAGGTAATCTCTGCAGGATTCAGCATTTCTTCTTGTAATGCTCAGTACATTAACTGAGACAATGTGTCCTGTGCCAAATCTTACTGCTGACAAACAAGAAGTTTAACAGACAGAACAAAACAAAGGTTTTAATAACAACGGAACAATAAACTTCTGAGCTATAACCATTATTCTTCAATATGCTAGCGTAACATATTGAAAAAGTGTTTTTCACTATGCATTCACTCGATTTTATTAATGCAGTTATAAAAGCCAGCAATTGTTCTTCAATCCACTAAATCATTCCAGTATTTTTGCTGTATTTCAATGCAGAGCTTACATTGAAAATATTTACTTTGTTCCAAGAATATCGCTGAATGTGGTACAACACAGCAAGCTCTTATTTCCAGTAGCTGTATTTTAGTTTTGTTCATACTGATACTATTTCAAAATATACATGTAATAGTGCAGTACATACCTCCACTTGCACATGCCAAATTTTATGCATGGTGTTTAAAATCAGACTAAGTACTCTATGAGCACTAAAATGGAAAAATTGAGAGGTGCATACTCCAATAAATATAGTAACAATTATTCTTAATTAAGTTCAACATATATACATTAAAAAATCCCTTTCTATTTAACTTTAAAAATATATAGTTATACGATCATTTTACTGTATGGAAAATATGAAGGTAAGATTTGTTCATAAAAGTACATTCTCCTTCTGAAATGCAATTAACATGAAGGACAATAAAGAAAAGCATTTGGCTGAGTAAAAATAAACTTGTAATGGCCTTGTATAAACAACAAATTCTCCAGAAATGTGTTTCAAGTCCTTCTCTCTCCCTCTCTAGTTATTCTATTCTCCCCCAGAATAAAACACAATCATCCAATTATCTCACAGCTCATAACAATCTACACAAATTTCCACATTCCTCTGGTTTCAATAGATGTTTTCGTAATGTCTTCAACTGTCACAAACTCCAAGTTTAAAGCGCAGTATAAATTCAAACCATATTCACATTTGAATTAGTACCTCAGGGGCAGATGATGTTAGCTTTTGTTATTTAGAGAATCCAATGAGTCAAAGTTCTATATTTAATACGATGATGTGGTTACATACAGCTGAGCAGTAACATCATATTTTGAAATTATTTTCCCACTCCAGAAACCACTCAGTGGCAGACGTTGCGCTACATCAGAAGCTGAAGCTATGTATCAGCCATTTGCTTAAAAAACCCTGCTATTTACGCTATTATACTTTCATATGCCAAGGCTCAAAAAAAAGGTCTGCTACACCACACAATAATAGACGCAATTAGTGTTCAAATACAAGGTTTAAGACACTAACAGAATTTATCGTCTTTATAAAAAGTACCCCCGAAAATGTTTCATAAACCTATCTTTTCAAAGACTTTTTGAAGAGAGCTCAAATTTAGATATCTTAAACCTCAGTGCAAAACAGGCTAAGAAAAACAACTTCAAAAAGAGACACAGTTGTTAAAATAGTCAACGTCATACAGGGGTTTTGAGATCTCTTCCATTAACTGTGTATTAAAACAGTATGAACAACCAAAACAGTATCGTACTGCTGTCATTCAAAACAAGAATAATGTCCGCTTGTTAACATTATTTGCTGAATAAAAATCATCCCCAATACCACCATTTTGACTGTGCAATATAGCAGTGCAATGTCCATACTCTCTCCAACTTATTTACTATAGTAAATTCTGAAAAATTTTTCTATATTCTGTACAACTAGTTACTGTTCTGTTACAGTCATTCTATATGGAAAACAATAAAACTTGCATCTTGATTTGCTAGACTGTGTTGCTCTCCATATTTCTTCCACAATATTTTTCACTCTTAAGGTCTGTTTTGACAAGTTTTATTTGTTGTACCTGTCAAATTTATATTCATCATCTGGTTTAGTAGCTTGCAATGTGCATACCATCATTACTGATGAAGGACAACACCTTGCAAAGAGACAACTGGCATCTTATATTACAGGTTATAAGTGTTGTGTTCTAGCCTCTGTTACTGCTCCTGACCCACAAGCACAACTGGCAACTGCTTTCATTGACTTTTCCCAGATTGATCATTGGTTTGTAGCACCACTTGGTGTCAATCACCTCATGTATTCAACTAAACTGCTGGTCAACCCAAGGTCAGGCAGATCAAAACTTATGACCGCCACAGTGACTTCTCATGATGACTTTTATGCTGCCGTCAACTCTTTCATTTGCAGTACTCTGAGCAGCCTAACCCATGACACCAAACTTCATGCACCCAAACCCACTGCTCTAATGATACTTCTGCCACTACCTTCATGTTTCCTCAGCACAGTATCCATAACCATTCTCCTATTCTCAAGCTCAAAAATGCTCTCTGTAATACTCACAGCTAGCTACCCAGTTAACAGAAGTACCAGCTGAGCCAGTAACTGGCTGCTCCTCAAGCCTGCAGCCAGCCAGTAAGGAGGGGCTCTTATTTCTTCAGGAAGTCATAATGCAACAACTTCACAGACCCCCTCCTCAATGAGGACATTTCAGCTTTAAGAAATAGCATCTCACTCTCCAGATGTTCTTATGAAAAGGCAGATTTTATTTGAGATGCAGAGAACATCCAATCAACTTGCAGAATCCACAGACTAGCATACAGAGTACTATATATAGTAAACTTCAGTGAGAACTGAGGCGGTTTAAGCTTCTGATTGGGGGCCATAAGGACTGATGCTATTCAAAGGAAACAGCAGTTGCTCAATCAAAACAAATCCCAAGAATAAAAGCAGATGATGCGAGCCCGGGACCCAGAATTATGTTTTGCAAAAGTGAAAATACAGTCTTGTGTTAAACCCAGGTAAAACCAAACCAAAACCAAAGCCACAAATCCCAGAAACAGAGTGAATACCACAAGGTTTGCTCAACTAACCTACAGTTACCCTCCAGACAGGAAGTGTTTTTGTCAAAACCTTTAGTGGAATGTGTGTCATTACAACCATAAGGATACTTTTACTACACAATCAAAAGTGAATTCTGGCAGTACTTCAGCCATTTTCTTTTCTTACACAACCTTTTCACACAGCCCAATTTTTTTAAAAGAGATTTTAAAATATTTTGTTCTCTTAGATACAAAGAAAGAGGTTTAAAAACTTGCTATGAGATCTGAGCTAGATAGTTTAAAAAAAGCAGCGGATTTGGTATTTTTCCCCTGTGTGTATACTGTAGTAGTGTTCAAACAAACAAATAATCAAAAAACCTGGAACGTTTATAACCTAAGAAGGAAAAAGCCATATTTTTTCTATTTTAAGCACATAAGTTTTACAAGCAGCAAATTTTGCTGTCATTAAAATAAATAAATAGATCAATAAATCCAATCATCTTCCTGACTTAACTAACACTTTGCTTCTTCACTTGCCTATTCACATGAAAAAAACTTCCAAGGAACGATTGAAAACACTGGCTCGAAATTTATACATAAAGAGTTAATTGAGTACAAAATAGAGAAATTACCTAAAACTGTAAATACATTTTTCGGATTGCTATTCACACATGCCTAAATAAGCATTTCTTAGGATTGAAATAGTGAAAAAGGCATTAAACTGTTGAAAAGCATGTGTGTGTGTGTGTGTAGGGGGAAAGAATAAAAATAAAAATGCAAAACATAGGTGCTGTCCCCCACCTCCCAAGCTACTTCAGAAAGAAATTCACAGCACAATTTAAATCAGTTTTGCTCTGCAGAGGATTCTTTCAGTGAAAGTGTATTCAGCTATTATATTTGCAAAGAAAGTGGTCTTAATGACAGTACTTTTTGAAAGTCCTCCATTTAGTTTAAAGAACATATTTCTCTTTTAAAGCCTACTCTAAGAAAAGAAAATCAAAAAACCCGGAAGGAAGGTTCTTTAATTCTCACCGATACAAAGCTTTCATCAGTCTGGTTAAAATCTGGGGCAACAAGACAAGAAAATATGTATTCTACCTATCTTAAAATTATCATATACTTTTGTGAGGTACCTCATAGGTAGTTCCATAGTGGCACGTATACTGGCATTGTCTGTTGGTCTCCACATCTTGTTCAACATTAGTGTAAAAAATTACTCCGTCTCCAGAACAAGATACAATCTGTTTGTCATTGGTGCACGGTAAGAATTTTGCACTAAAGATATTGGCCCTGTGTCCTGAGCGAATGGTTGTTAAGACCTACGGAAGAAAGAAAAAGGAAGGCTGTATCAGGTTAATATTTTTAAAGCAAATAAAGAATGGGAAAATAACACAGACTCTGCTACTATAAAACATAAGTTATGTACAGGCTGTCATTTAGATTTACAGTTTAATACAAAAGAACAGAGAAGCTGTCTTTACACCAAATTTCTTCTACAAAGTGGTTCTACAAGAGACATTCGCTTATGCACTTGCACAAAGTACTCTGCAAAATGAAAGCACTGAAATGGAACTGCCACCTTTTGTTTTTAAAATGCTAGTTACATACAACATCAGGTTTCTTAAAGTAGAACATTAGTCCAAGGTGATAGTACAGCCAGCCAGCATGTCAGTGAGGTGAGATATAGAAGATCTGGAATATTGTGGGCCAAGAAGAACAAGGCATTGTAATCCAAGCCAACTTTACAGTCTTTAAAAATTGATGCTACTCTTAAAATAAACTTACTTTAAAAAGGAGAACTGAAGTTTATAAGAAAGGATGTTTTGAAACCAAAAATAAATAAACATTTAAGAACACAATTACAGGGCAATAAAATAAGACTTGACTTAGTCTCAATGAATGTCATTCATCTACAGTAGAGCAGAGAAGCATATCATTTACTTCACCATCACAGATGGTTTTAAACACTTTGTGATGTCTCTTTGTATTTCCTAACATACTTATTAGTCTTTTAAAACTGGAAAAACCCTCCATATCCTTTCCTGTGCACTAGTAAAATTCTATTCTTACCTTATTTCTCCTATCTGCAGCATTGAAACCAAACTGTGTTTTCACCAGTACTAATAGGAAAAAGATACTTACCAAGTTGTTTACTGTTTTAAAATTACTTCCAAATTTCCACTCAATTAACTTAATTAAAGAAAACATTACACAAATGAAGTTGCTCTGTCAGTGATAGCTGGTGCCTAGTATTTTACAAGTGCTATTTCACACCTTTTACACAATTAAAAAAAAAAAAGAATAACAGTGTGTCTGCATATTTTGAAAGATACACAAGGCTCAGTATCAAAATCAGGAGAGAAAATCCATTCATTTTATTTCAAGAAATCTGCCTCTTCATTTAGATTTTTTCAGGTTTCTGCGTTTTATGAAAACCTTCAAAACCCAGATTTCAAAAGAAATTAGGAACTCAGTATCAAAGGAGCACCTCGGAAGTTCATAAGGTACCCTAGTTCAGATGACAGTTAAAGACATGTCATCTGTCAATCCCGCCTCTGATTTTACGTTATTGCTACTGTGAAAGAAATATTTTTGTCCTGCCAAGAAATCCTTTTTGATCTCCCTAATAAAAAAAAAAATAAATCTAAACAACTATGGGCTTCTCTACCACCATAAATTACTCTTGCCAGTTCTCCACCACTTCCTCCCTATTACTGAATACAAGGAAGCAGACTTTTTTCTCTTTGCTCTGCTGTACAGGGTCCTTCTTTAACCAAACTAAATGTGCTTCTTTCCCCCCTTTTCTCAGAAACCTCAACCTATTGTCCTTGCTTTTTACGCAGTTAATAGCTAACTTATTCTAATCTTCTGCTTCAATTTTCCCAATCTGCAGATCTCAATTTAGACGTGGAGATCTACCTTTGATGATTGCCCTCAAACTTGGAAAATCAAAGATTTTTCTTTCCCTCCCTTCTTCTCTCCTCCACTGTAAACTGAAACAGCCTTCAGAAATATATACAGCTACACATTTTCAGTAAAGGAAAGAGTTTTCTGACAGGCAGACCTAACCCCTCTTGCCTGTCCCTCAGTTTCCTGACTATGTTGTATGGTATTGCAATAAAAAGTACTGAAGTATTACAGCATTTATCATATGCAGAAGATTTTCTATGCCCTTCTTGACTTGCACTGTACATCCTTTTATACTCTGGTAATTATACTGCCTTAGAGAGGGGAGAAAGAGACAAAAAGTTGCTTGTGCCTAGGCAGCAGAAAAGATGAGAAAATTTACACAAAGTAAAACAATACCACCTTACTCCATTGGAGCATTTTACTACCAACACGTAGCAGCCTACAAATACTTATCAACTGAGTAAAAATGACGGGAAACCAAAGAATTTCAGATGTTCTTCAAAGTACTTAACTAGCAGTAGTAATTCAGACATCCTCATAACTTTTGCAATTGCTTAAGATATACATTACACAGAAAATCAGTTGAAGAGGCAACAAATTCAAGAATTCAGATCACATCTCCTAAAAGCACTGGCTAAATCTTTGGGACAGAATTACTAATTCACATAGTGGTCTCAGAAGCTTGGATACGAGCTCCATCCCTAACAATAAGTACTTCCCTGCAAGAAAGTAGAACTTCTGGCAGCTACTCTGTTGTGTTCTTTAAACCTGAAATGTATAAGTTCCATATCCAAATGGAAACTCTTTACAATAAAAAAGAAAAAAGTCACCATAATGAACAAAACAGTATTTTTAAAGTCACATTAAAAACTAAACCAGTTTTAAAAGTGGTTTTATTTCCACTCTAGCTTACTTTTTGAAAAGGAGCCTGTTGAAACAAATGTAAGTCAAATATCAGTGGGTTTCTAAGCCTTTCAGAATGTATTTTAATTTAGGGTTCCCATTTAAGATACTCAGCACAAAATCATTTACAATCCAGCCTTTTCAATAGTACTTCCTTTGAAGAGGTCAAACCCCCCTTAGAAGTAAAGGAAAGCAAACCTAACAGAACTCCATTCTAAAGTGGATGGAGTAGCAATGCTGATTCTAGAAAAGCTGTAAACCTTTAGCCCCACGAAGCACCCTCCAAAGCCTCCCCAGCACTTTCTCATGTGAGCTGAACCCTTTCTCTCCCAGAATTTGAACCAGGCTAAAGATTCAAAAATCCTGGATGTAACTACTCACAAGACTCTGTCTTCATACTGGTACTAGCTGAGAGAAATCTCAGGCTCCATTTAAAGGCTTTGAAAACTGAGTAGTCAACTTGACATAAATATATACCTTCCCATCTTTTTGTACTGGGTAGAGCCTTAGCTCCAGCCAAACTCTCCCCACTCCCTGCCCCCAGTAATGTGATGCCTAAAACAAATAAAATGAGAAAAAGATCCACAAGAAGACGTATTCTCAGACATCCCAGAGTATAATAAAGTGCTCATCCTTTTGATTTAAACTTGCAATTACTATTAGAAATCTCAGAAACGCATTTCTCCTCAGATGCACAAACACTATAAACATAAAACCTACTTAAACTTGAGAAACATATTTAGAAAAAATTCTCCTTCTGAGACACATTACATAGGAACAATTAACATCTGCATCTGGCCATACATAAAACAAACTGGACTGACTTACAAAAAACTAATGTAAACAAGATTAAATGCTTCCTTCTTAGATTAGGTATTTTATTAACACAGAAGACTATATTGATGGCTGAAGTCTATTTTTGCTACTCTAGCTAGCTCATAACAGAAAATATGGTGATATGGGTATCTGCCAAGATGACAGAATTACAGTAGAGTTCTGGTATCAATACCAATTTGCTCCCCTTTCCGGTATTGATTCTGTTACTCAAGCCAGAGAAAATAAGCTAACGCAATTGTAACAGTCATTAAAAATCGTATCTCTAATACATTTCAGGAACAACACTGCTTATTAAGTCTTCCTGCTAGTATCTGCTGGTTATAAGTCCATTTGCATATATGGGGGAAAAAACAATTAAAAAATAATAATCTACCTGCTCTGCTGTTACATAAAAAAAATAACTCATCTGACTTTTAAAAATAAAAGAAACAAAACATCTCCTATATTTCTCATTTGGCTTAAGTGCAGCAGTAATACACAATAGAGGAAAAGATCCCAAATCATTCCATGAAAATAAAAAGTTTAAATTGCTGTATCTATTCAAACATTCTAATATAATAATTATATAATAAGCTAACTATATAGCAACTATCCCACAATGATATATTAAAATAAACTCTGCACAATGAATAATACTGAACACCTTTTGCATGAAAAATTTTTACTTTGCAAGTCTCTTCAACCATACTCACTTTGGAATATACCCTTCATCCACTTCATAGCTGGTCTTAGATACCTCTTATTCTTCAGCTGAACTCTAAGTCCAAGAGAAACCCTGGTCTAACAACACTAATCTGAACTTTGTCAGAATGACACCAATATTTGAAAGGAAGAGATGAAGTTTGGAAGCTATGGCTCACTTGGGGGAGTGAGGAAAAGGGCCTTACCTGTAGGCACAGGCAACACTCCAGATCACTATTATTTTCCCACCACAGCTCTTCAGGAAGTCAAAATATTGCTGCCTTCATAACCTTCTATTCAACTCTCTTTCACCACACCAACCACACATTTTGCTTCCCCCACCACGTTTAATTTTTCAGCACCTCTTCAGGGTTTAGTTCTCTTCAGGGTTTAGTTCTCAACCTCTGAGAAAGCGTGGGAGAGAGTACTTCACTTGAATGTGGCTGCAAAGGATCCCCAGCACTGAAGGACACAGTAGAGAGCATCTGTTCTATCTAACTATAGCAGCTCCTTAAAGAGCAAAGTGTGGAACACCACTACTATATGATGAATGCTAGCTGACATTACTGGAAGCTACTTAACTGCATCGTAACCCATGTGATTGCAGCCGTGGAAACACAGAGACCTTTACAGCACTTTCCCCTTCGCAAACCTGTTCCCCCTATTTCAGTACAAACTCTGCTCCATCCACATACACAAGGCAATGTGATTTCAAATGGTAATAAAGTATTTTAATCAAGATTGACACTTCAACAACATTACACAGAAGGACAACTCAGTATATTACATCAGCAAAAGCTAATACAGTATTTTAAAACTAAAATGAAACAGAAAACAATTTATCTGACTGTCGGATTTCACAAGAATTACTGAATCCTATTGCTAATTCTGACACTAATCTGTTGTGAGACCATGTTCCTTTTGTGCCAGACCACTTACCGTAAAATGGGATAACACCTATGTCACAAGGGATTAGGATACTAAGGTTTTCAAACACTGTGAAGTTTTGTTCCCATTTGTAAACACTATAAAGCGCCTGATATTATCTTTGACAGATAATAATTAATATATGAAAAATAATATCTTGACAAATATCTTAGTATCTTGAAAAATAATAACTTAAATCTTATTTGAAAATGACTGAGTATTCAGAAACAAACCTACCTTTCTGCTGTAGGGATTACTAATTACCAGATTGGTGTCATCCGAACCAGATAAAATATATTCTCCTGTATCATTCCAGCAAATTGTATTCACCTGCATGAATTAACAAATCTTAGTTTAGACTTACATTAATTCAATTTTCAGAATATTAAAACATCAATACTCATTCAACACTACAGAAATAGGAGTTAACAAATTCAAGTGAAATGATGCAATTTCTAAGCAGCTAGCACAAAAAAAAAAAATATTGTGTTTTTAAAATAAATTGATAAGGGAATTGCTTGCTTCACCTATGGCATCTCAATTACTCTCTCTGGTCCTGAATAGTCCATCAGGTAAATTAAGCCTTCCCACAGAGGCCTCAGTAGCCACAATTTTACACATTCGGGTGCTTTAATGTACCAAATCTACTCCACAGAGTTTTCCAAATTTGAACTGGAGGGCATCACAATGCTGCTGTTATTGTATCTTCACCGTATCCAAATTCTGACTATCCGTTGCTTTGTATACTTTTCAGTAACCACACCTTCTCAGGGATCATGTGAAAAGCACCGCAGAATCTATAGTGGATCCCTTTTCAAAAGTGTGAGTATGCTGGGAAAGAAGAATCCTACAGTGAGGTACAGCATCGTATTGGGAGAATTTTACAATATATTTCCTTATCAATTCTCCTTTTCACAAGACTGTGTTTAACGTGTCAATGACATAAAGCTGTAAAAGCACTCAAAATCCAAGAAGCTCCAAAAGTATCAGTAACCTGTCTTCAAGCAACAGCTCATGCACAAGCACCAAAGACTACATGCATGACCATTATTATTTCAAGTAGCCTCTAAAATAGCTTTAAGTGTCAAACTGCAGCCATCAACATCTTCTGTTGGCTATATTCTGTTGGCAGAATAACTGCCTTAGTGTGACGTATCAGAGTGGACTATATAATTAGTAAAAAAACCACTTCGTTCTATATCCTTGTATCCTTGTCTTATGCTTTTTTTTTAATTATTCAAATGTCTCATTCTGAGCCCGAACGACAAAAATATTTTTGTTTAAAACAAATATACCCATTTTAGTTACTCTTTTAATCACAAGCTTAGTTGGGATCCTTAATGAGGCAAATTGCAAAATCAGAATTAGCTGTTTCAGGTCAATCATATGGGCAACAACTTGACATATTCATTGAGGAGCTTAACAGACATGCCTATGGCAGAGATTAGCTCAATGCTCAGCAGCAGTCAAATAATGTTAGGAATCATTAGAAAATGCACAGAAAAGCAAACGTCATTCTGTCAGTGTATACATCCATGCACAGCAAATCTGTGTCTTCCACACTATGCAGTTTTGGTTCATATCCCACTCCCATATTCTCCATTTCTATTATTACCCATTTGAAAAGACAAATTATGAAAAAGAATGACTAAGGTGATCATAGATATCTAACACTTTTTAATGCAAGCAGTTAATTTGTACTACTCTGGGGAGGGGATATGACAGAAGCTTATGAAATCATGAAGGACATGGAAAAAGAAACGAATAGTTTTCCATAGATCTTTACAGTACAGGAAATGGAAGGCCTTCAATGGAACCATCATATGACACACATGGCATTTTATTAAAACTGGAATTCATTGTCATGATATGTCCTAAACATCAGAAGTGGAAGAATATACATATTCATCCAAGAGAAATGAAAATCAATCAGAAACAAAGATACAACTTTCACCTCCATCTGAACATTTAAAGTGTGATGTGTTCTCTAGAGAACACTTCAAGTACTGCCTGCTTGTCCTGTCTCAACTTTCCTCAAAAATCAGTACTGGCCACTCTCAGGGCCAAGTTACCAGGCTTGACTGAGCATTCGTATGACCTTGCATAGCTACTCTTATGATTTTATAACCCTGGTTGTCAATCACCAAGAACCATGCAATCAACTAGTGCCCAGATCCATCTGTCATTGAAGTAACCTGTCCTGACAATGACTGTACTTCAAAAATGTTGTCAAACATAGCACAGTACTATAGCTAGGGCAAAAACAAAACCCAAGAATGTTCATTTTCATCTACATTTCCTTTCAGGCAGAAAAAATACTACTATTGCCCTAGAGAAACCAAAACACTAATAGAACGATACAAGAATAGAAACAAGAGCAAAACAATGCAAAAAAACCCCAAGGAAGCTGCCAAAATATTAAAATATGATGTGAGAAAGAAGAGCTAGCAGAAAAGTTAAACAAATTGAGGGGGGTAGGGGTGTTTATGTATGTGTCCAAAAACAAAATCTGAAGGACAGGAAAGCAGAGACAGCATCAAAGATGCAAAAGGGAGACATGATTATCTACATTGCAGCATCACAAGCCTACACAAGACATCAATCATTCTCCTTCTACATTCCAATTCCATTCCACTGATTGCCTCAGGGTTTAGCAATTTCAACACACCCTACCCAGGCCAAAGTTGGTTCAGAAAAAATCCTGAAGTGAGATGACATAACCAAATGTGTGCCACAGGTCGATAACTAGAGGCTCTTTATTCTGTACCAGATCACCACCTCAACACTACTGTCAAAAAATAAGTTCAAAAATATCAGTCTTTCAGTGAAATAAGCTTGATTTTTTTTCCAGAGAACACCAACTTTCCAGTAAGTGATCAGTCAATACACTACATTGCTCAATGTTCAGTACAACCTATTGACCAACAGTGAACAACCCCAATAAACATGCACATGGATCACTGAAAACAGATGTTCGATATGAGCTGACAAAAAGAAGTTCTTATGTCTCATTCCACGGTAGCAAACCAACTATTAAAATAGACTGTAAAATGAGGGCTAGCTAGAAAATTAGTTTGTATTTCAAAACTGTGTAGAAAAGCCACAGATCTAACTTCACAGCTACTCAACACCCAACTAAAAGCACAATGTAACAGTTACTACACTAAGGGTTTGAAATTCTTGGAAAAAGGTGTTAGAGCCAAAAGAAAGGATATGTCGAACACAAATGACAGAAGATGAGAAAAGTCAAAGGGTGTATTTTTCTATTAACTGTTCCACATTATCAAGTGTATCTAATTTTATTTGCCACTCAACTAGCTTTGAAAGGAAGAAGCAAGCACTTTTGATTTATTAATTAGTCAAAAATAAATTTACTATCTCTGTGTTTTCCTTACAGACAATGCAGGAGGCAGTACAGCCAATCCTTAAAAAAAAATTAAAACGCAAACTCCTCACGTCTATGCAATGTAACAGTAGAATTAACTCTTTTGTGAACAAGATAGATTAACAGAATACAAGAAATAGAAGAAAGGAAATAAAAATGACTGTAGATATCCAGAATATCAGAAAGATCTTCCAAGCAAGAAAGCAGGTGAAAAAGACACTAATTTTCATCAATGGAGGAAAAGGTAAAAACTGCATGTTCTAACAATTTGCAAACAAACTTCCTATACTAATTTAAGCATAGCTTTGAGGACTACATCTAAAGATTACTTGCTCACAAGTACCATCCTGAAGAGACGTATGCCACACGGGATGCTTGTTTGTTACTGAACTGAATGTCTATACATAGAAATGAGACATTATTCCTCCAGGTAATCCTCTTTCTTTAATTTTAAAATGTAGTATTTGCTCATGTCAAAGGCTCCATCTACCTATGCATTCTGCAGTTCTATCTTCCTCAGCTTTCACAGGACCAGAACTGGAAGAAAATAAGCGTTATTTTTACTTCAATTCAATATATTTAGAGTTGCTTTCTCCTCTACATTCCTCACACTTCATCACTGCTGATCCAAATTGATTCTTTTTCAACATTTCTCCTTTGGATTCAGCCACTTCATACAGAAAGCATCTCACCAAACTTTATAAATTTCCTCATCATCTTAAGCACCCTTTAGAGTTAACACAGAAAATGGCAACTTCTGGCATACATATGACCTCACTGAATTGGACAATGTGAATCATGTTGAAAGAGGCAAATCATGCCCTGGAAGGATAAGGTTACAAGCGAACATCAATGATTCGGTAGACTAATTCAATTACTTCACATACCACTGGCTAGAAACTGTCTTCAAATGAAGTGGAAAATTGCACTATTTCAAAGACAAAGGTACCTAAACTCAGATGAAAATAACTCGTATCTCAAACAAAAAGGTGGTATGGTAATACTACTGCTACGAGAGCATGTATACTTGAAGTAATTCATAAAACTATTCCCTTTTTCAAAGATATTGTACCTAAATATGATTATACATACAGTCGTATTTCCCACAGGACCTCACTTTTGTGTAACATAGATCAAATGGTAGATAAGAAGTAGGGCCTTACTTTTATCCTCAATTAGAAAAAAAGTAATTCTTGCCTTGAGTATGTTGTCCACCGTGTCCAATTACACAGCATGCTTTATATAGAAAATACAAGTCACAACTTTTTCCACAGAAGAATGCAAATTTTCTTAGAAACAACAACAAAAAAACAAACAAAAAAACAAACAAAACCCCAAACCCAACCACTGCCCTCCAGCCCTCCAAAAAACCCCAACCACCCCAAAAAATCTAAATACAGAAGCACCCTTCATAAGACAACTATAGCATTCATTCCTCACATTTGAAATGCATGTTGATTCAGCAATTGAGGGGGAATGACTAATATGGTCATTTACCATTGATGGTATAAGCATTTTAATCAGCAAGGGCACTGTAATTTCATTTACTTTTATTTCACAGGTTTATTTAAAGCAAGTAGTAAGAAATTATACTGAATGGTTGTTAGCCATAAAAGATTATTCCCTGCAAAAACCCACACAGTAAATGAGGTAAGAACTCATAATATCCCATTCTTTAAAGATGGATAGTTCTGAGCAAATTTAATTTCTAAAGATATTTTTCAAATTATAGCAGTATTTTAAACACCTGCATATAATGCTGTAAGATCACAATTAAAACATTTTCCACCCAGTAAAACAATTAAGTTAGGCCACATGTTAAAGCATACTTTAAAAGCTCACACCATCAATTCAAAATGAATTTTCAAATACATATCCACCAGGTGGATCCAAGCAACACCAAATAGCCAACACCAAATTTGCCATTTCAGTTACATCACACAGAGGTAGTTAGCTAAAATAGAGATTAGTCACTCCATTTTTAACAACTAGCAAAGAAATACTATTTTCTTGTCCTCAGTTTTGTAGGCAAAAAATGACTATTTTTACAAGAAAGCAAAGAAAAAACTAATTTAAAAGCCCCAAACATCTTCAGGAAAAGAAACTTGAAAAATTTCATCTTAAGCATATTTGAGGAAATGAAAAACTACTAGAAAAGAAATTCTAAAGTAAAAATCACTGTTACAACCTTGAATACAAAAACTGCATCATAAAATGGTTTGGGTTGGAAGAGACCTTATGTTGTCATTCCTATAACATTACTTGAAAAAACTGGGAAATTAATGCATTTGGGTTTTTAAGTCAACACCATCTGCACCAGAACATTAGACTTAAAATGGTAGTCAGTACAACTTTTTATATACAGCAATTCTAATCCTTGCCTTTCCCAGCCTTTCCAGTCTCTTAAAAATATACACAAGTCAAAATCAGACTTCTGATTTCAAGCTAAAAGGCTAGATTTTATTAACACTTTTTCTTTAAAGTTACTACTGTGTTAGCAACAGCTTTTGAAATAAACATGTTAAAGTATAAAATTTACACTTACATTTTCACTTTTTATAGCACATCTAGTATCCTTTCACCTTTCAGATATCTTGCACAACAGAGACTGCTTTAACAATGACGAATTTCTGCTCTATTCGTCAAAGGTAATACGGTAATTTCTTTGCCCTTTACCTAGTTTAAGCAAAATCTTTTATTTAAAAGAATAAACTGGACCACTTTCAAAAATTAAATATTTAAATAAGCAATATTTCAAGTTATGTTATCGCCTTTCAGAGGAGGGTTATTTTTGTTTTTATTGTCTCTTTAAATAAGCATGTAGCACCTGATCATTTGCTTTTTAGATTTGAAGAATAAATTACTCAAAACACTAATACAGCTTTAAGTCAACAAAATACATCAACATAGCACAAAACTACTGAAGAGTCCATTTAAAGGTTTAAGATGAGTTCTAACTGAAAAGATAAGCACGCATTTTCCTGGCATAGGAGATTAATTCATTCAGCAGTGGGATGCAGTATTAAGGTATAAGAATGAGATTTTGTTTTGCTTCAAAGGTAAAGTGTCAGATGTTTAAGAAGAAACAAATACCTAGAGAATTCAGATGTAGGTCTCAACAAGCGGAGTTTTCCAGCCCAGCTTTAATATATGGTATTTCCATTTTTAAGTTAAGGAACTATTACCATGGCAACAAAATCACAATTTAACATCTTTTAACAAACAAAAAAGCAACAAGTGACTTACACATCCATCATGCACATTCAAGGTTGCTTCAAGTTTTAATCTTTGGATAAATTCTCTTCTCCCTGTGAAGAAAAATACTAATTAGATACTCTTTTAAAACAACAACACTGAAGAAGTAATTAAGACCCTGCTAATGGGCACTAACAGGTAAAAACCTTAACAAACTTCATCTTATGCACCACGCACTACTAGCAAGAATGTATGTATTCTTGAATTGGGAATACATCTACCTAGTTCACTATTCTTTCCTTACCACCGTGCCTTATCCACTTTTTCCCCCCTAGAAGAACAGACTTTGAACGTAGGTCCTTAATGGTAGGTTTATCGTACTTTTCAGTTAAGTTCTACTGTTAATCCTGTTATTATTAAATTTTCAAATCACTGAATAATACATGTATTTTCAACGAAGATTCATATTTTCAGCTTAATTTGATTTCTACAGCACTTGCTTGTAAGTAAATGTGAATACTGAGGTGGGAGATACCACCTGCTGTATGCTTATGTATCACTTTGCATAACAGAAACCTAACAATTGCTTCTAGGGTGCTACTGTAAGGCAAAATGCAGCACAATTATACGTGACCCCCAACAGGATAACTTCACTAAGAAAGGTATACTCCACAGGCCAACACAAAAATCCAGTGTTTGCCTGTCCCGTCCAATTTTCACATGCAGAACAGAAAAGCTCGATAGCAGTGGATGATTCTTGGGCATAGCATTATATGCATATAACACATCTGGAAGCGAGATGTCTGCAGACCAAAACACAGGCACTTGCTGACAATCCTCTGTACAGAAACAGTGAAGGCAATTACTCGAACACATTTTTAAAAACAAGCAGAGCACAGATTTTCCTCCCTCGCGTATGGTCTGGTTTTAATCCAAATCACTTAATTCAGTAAGCAAGAAACAGTAAATGTGTTCTAATCACATCTTCAATGGCAACTTTTATTTCCTTAAAGAAGTCTGTTGACAAAATTAGATATGAACTGACTTGCTGTTAGATTAAGATTTTTTGGTCTTAATAAGAACACAGTAGCTGTACAAGTTTCAGTAAATGTTTAACTTGAGATACAGACATATGGCGTCCCATATACTTATACTGGACTATTTAAAACATTTAAAAAATGTTAGGATTGCACTTGCTAACATATGTGATTTCATATATATCTGTTATATAAAATAACTAATTAACTAATTAACTATTAAATAACTAATATATCTATATATTAGTTATTTATCATGCGATCACTATTTATCTAAATATTTATTTGAGGGAAGAATTAAATACAAGCAAAAGTACAATACTTAAAGACTTAAACACTTACTTATTCCCTATAGTAAAAAGAGGCCAAGGGAGAAAACAGTTTAAATGTTTTGCCTCCAAAAACCTAAACTATCAAATAAAGTACTAAACACAATAAGACAACTGAACTCAACAACTACTCGAATAAACTGATCTGAAGAAAATACTGTCTCTGCAGTTGCTGTTGTTAAAAGCTAAGTCAGCGAATCTGTATTCCTTGTACTTCAGCAATGACTTCCATAAGTTCACCGATTTGGTAAAAAAAAGCTCAGCAGTAATTTGAGCACTAGAGTTTTCCAATATTTAAGTCACTTGAAAATTTTTATCACATTAAAACATTAAAACCACAATATTATTTATATGGTTTATTAGTAGGCTACATTCCTTTTTTTACTCTTCAGGTGTGTCACAGCCCTTATTGCTAGACTTTCTAACAGTCAAATTCTCCTCATCAAGGACTTTGCTCTCCCAGGTGACAATCTTCACAATCCTTAATTCTCATTCATCTAATTCAATGGCTACCTGTTCCCTCCACCTTCCAACAAAGGTGGCCCTCCTGGCTCTCTCTTCAGCTAAGATGACAGAGGAGACCCAGGCTTTTGACAAAACCACATAGAGTACTTTTTTCATATAAAATCAGCATCAAGACCTCTGTCAAGTTTTGGGGGTTCTCCCCCCTAACACTGTGTACAGGCTCTGTAAGAGCCAGAAATGGTTTCTTTTTCCCCATAACTATGTGCCACCAGAAATGGAATAATTTAATTCTGTACAGATGCTTCAATATATCACTTCATATATTCAAATAAGGCCTGTTTAAGACAGGGATCAAGTGATCAAGCTGTTATCACCAGGATCATCTCACTGGACAGTGGAACATACATGAGGTTTCCTTTGAAACTGCTAAGGTGAAACTATCAACAAGCATAAAACAAAAAAGCACTGTTAAATTTCAAATGGCAATGATGACCTCCCTGTGAAGTGTTTATAGAGATGAAACTTGGAAAGGTATCAAGCTAAGGCTCCACACTCCCATTTTCACTAGACATTATGCAGTAACTGAAGCCTCAAGGTACAGTGCCACTCAGTACAGTGATCAATAATTTTTTTAGTTTATATTAAGCTAGAGACTACAGGCCCATTTCCAAGGCCACATTCTATGTATGGAAGATGCACCACTTTGAGTCATTCATAATAGGAATTTAAATATGGAAAAGTGGGCAAAAAGAAACTGCAGCCACTTCCTTATAACTTTTTTTTTTTTCAAAATGTTCCACTGCGCACAACGTCAAACCAAACGATGCCTTGCCACGCCCCTTTGGAGAATTGCCTAACTTTGGCATTTGGGCACGTAAACACAGCTCTCATCTCACTTCAGGGAGGAACACCAAAATACCACAATGTCCCTCGTACTCCCCACTCACACCATTTAGGTCACAATCCTCAGTTTAGGAATTGCTGGTCAGATGCTTTCTACACGGCTGTTTTGGCAGAGGTACACGTACCTCTCTTTTGTAAGCAACTAAGTCAATGCTACTTCAGAACTGATGACAGCAGTAAAGTTTAATGCTTCAAGCATGTAAAACCTTCATACATTTAAAACGGTACTCCAGAATTTCCCATTGCAAAAGTACAGATTGTTTCCTGAGGAAGGTCTAGCTTTAAAGCACATTTGTGCTCTACATAAATGTAACTAAACTTTGATCCAAAGCCGCACCACCATGGTATGAGATGTTAAAAGACAACCTTTATTCAGAAAACCAGTAATAGATCCTGTTTGTCAAACGAACACTCATTCAAGCTGGCTCTTTCCAAGGCCAAGTCCCTCAGCGCTAGCTTGCTGTGACATTTGGAATGCCCTAGTTTAAAACTGAAACGAAGCCAGCATCTGTTCCCAATGCAGAGCACATGTTATCTTGCACTCTAAGCACATTTAAAAACTACTCTTGATTTTCCAGGGTAGAGTTTACATATTTCTGAAGTCACTCTATGAAAAGATGGCAGGTCCAGTTCATTTGTATATGGGTTATTTTGCTGGATGGACTGTCACCCTCTGCATAGTGATCCAGCATAACTTTCCATTCACACCTCAACACGCTTTTCCTTAGCAAATTACTTTGAATATTCTATGCAGCAAACAGAATTCTCCATATACCACACTGTAAACAGGACTATATACTGAATTAACTTTCACTGAGGTATGTTAAAATTCTTGAAGGTGAATTAAAATCTAAAAAACATTTTTTAGCTACATAAACTGACAGTGTCCCCATTTTAAAGACCCTGAATCTGTGACACAGGAAACTGAAGCAATTTATCAAAGGACAGAGTGAATCAGCAGTACTGCCAGAAACCAAATCCATTGGTGTGACCTCCGGGCCTTTGATCAAGGCCCTGCATTATATTTCCTTTTTGTTTTGTACTGCTGTATGAATGCCAAAAAATGGTAACTCTTGGTTCTGTCAACGTTTAAAAGATTACCTTTCAAGCTACTGTGAACAACTACTTCATTGTGGTTTAAGTTCAAAACAGATAACTCAAATTATTCTGTTCTCTTAATGATGTATCATCAAGCCTGAAGATCTGAACACTATACAAAAAACCACAAAATATTTTTATTTCTATGAAGAGACTTACTTGCCATTTTAATACATAAGAGCTTTGCTACTAAATACCCGGCATCAAAGAACTTGGCGTTAATCAAGCTTGCACTCAAATCCTAAGACACACTTCACATTGCCTCTATGTAAAAGACAACCAAAGGCAAAAAGATAACAGGTACCACCTTACTGTTCTCAACAAAAAACTATCTGAAATTGCTTAAGTGTCATTAACTGGATGTATGATTAACCAAATGCAAAAGCATTTTCTGTTTTCTCCACCAGCACTAAAATTATGTCTCCCAAGTAAACAACTTGAAATTCTAAAACAGACACCAACACAAAACTGAAGAACCATCAGATCAAGAAAAATACACTTGAGCCCTGTTTTCTTCTCAAAGGAATCAAAGGAGGCTTCCATTAACTGAAGGCAAAAAGAAATATTACGCAGCACGTTGCAAGTTGGAGTAAACAGCATTACTGTAGGTTTGAACATGTCTTTGGAAATGCTTTTCTCTGACTTCGAAAAGTCTTCATCTGAAATAGTATGTGGAACAGTCATGTATGTTGAATATTTTCCTGTAAAAATGTTATTAACATAGTAGCACAGACAATCCTTATGACACTTTGGGAAATACATATCTCATCAGGTACTCAGCTTTATTTTCCCAAGTATTACCTATCTGTGTAACACCCAAGGTTAATTAGGAGCTCTGCTTTTCAGCAAGAACAGATGATGTCTAAGAAGCTGAAACAGGGCTATGACTCCACCCCAGTGCAAAAGTTAAGATTGCTAGCAGCAGAACCATGATCTTCTATCATCTCCAAGCACTCAGACAAAATGAATACTGGAGCATGGAAAATCACTAGCAGAAGGAAAGAAAAAGTTACTGGAATCTGCTCTTAAGAGAAGCACATTCCTAGCAGGCACATCCTCTTAGGCTAAGATATGTGTGTCCTATACTGCTGCCAGTCCTTCCATTACCTTTAAGTGTCCATCAGAGGCTACTGCTTCTTCAAATCAGCCAGCAGGACTAATCACATGAAGAGCCCCTAGCCCATTTCGAACAAGGTTCTGGGGTAAATAAAAGCCTACTGTTTAAAGCTGTTTAAGCTAACTCGATACACATTTTTAAACAGATTAGGAAGTGATTAAATAGAAGCTTAGCAGCATATCTAGAGAGACATGCCTTCTAGCAAAAAAGCAGAGCCTGCCTTTCCCACAAGGATGACTCAGTGAAACTGAGAATTTGGACAGGGTGGAACTGAATTAAAGCATGTACTACTATGCACACCTACCTAATTAAACATACTATTTAATCCTGGGTAGTATGGGAATTATACACTGGTTTGGGGGAAGATATGAAATAGATATATATAGACACATCATAACAGATACAGGTACATAACCCCATGAGATTACAAGTGTAAACACTTGGAAATTGCCCAGGATCAGAGTTTAAAGATAGATGATGTCAAAAGGTAAAGTAGAAACCTGAGTCTTGGTAGTAGATGATTATTAAGTAACACTGTGACATAAGTTGAATTATCATCAGGGATTTAAAACAAATGAAAAAGGCTTACTTTTTACATTGCTTGTTGCATTAAACTGTATGTATTCGTCCTAGATGACCAAAAAACCCTGTTGTTTAGCTCAAGAGACTCCTTTTTTACCAAAGAGAGTTTTCAGAACATGATGGTATTTCTAAAATAAAAACAAATTAAAAAGGAACCACATTTTCCCTCATTTCCTAGGAAACGTAAATAATGGGAACACACTACAATAATAACAACAAAGCCATGTAACCTAAATAAAGAGGTGGGTTTGGTTTTATGTAATAGTTTTCTATATTGGTGAAGTTTCAGTAGATCAATAGAGGTTGAATATCATCACTTATGGTTCAGAATGCATTCAGTTCACAGGGTGGGGAAAGATGGATCCTCATCCTCATGACATCTGCTAAGTAGAAAGCAGCAGCATTAACGATGTGCTCAATTTTCCTGAGGAAAGCCTACAAATCCTTGAAGAACAAAATGAGGAAAATAAGGGGATATTAGAATTCATTGATGTGACTCAGATTCCATCTCATGATATTCACGTTCAATATTTAATGATTCAACACATACAAAAGCATTTGGGACATATCTGAATCAGCAACTCACTAAGCCCCAAAGACACGAAAACGCTGAGACTTGCACTTAATCAGTGAAAAATCCAGCTTTGTTTGAAGACTGGCATACTTTATATCTGAACTGATCTTTTTCCTTACTGCTGGGACAGGACTAGTCTCAACTGTCAACAAGTTCTTGATACGTGATCAGTTATATCCCACTAGACTATTTTGGGGACATTCAAGGATAGAAGATCAGGAATCACAAGCAAAGTCACAAGAACTCATAGTACTGCAGGGCAACAACTTAAAAGTGACTAAACACAGATATGCTTAATGGTCTACCCTAATGCAGTTAATGGAAGCAATCCAACTGGAAGAAGGCTACAGGGGAAAAAAAATACTAAAAAAATAAATAAAAGGAAGAGATCTAAAGTGATCTCCCACATCACTGCTTCATCCTGAAATACAAATCCAGTACATGCAGTACACGACTTGTTTTTGCAGCAAGAGACAGCTTTCATGTATCCAAAGCTCATTATTACAAGATCAAGGTGCAACTTAACTAAGAAGCTGTCTGAAACACTCAGTATCAAGACAGAGGCAGTTATTTACAAAGCAAATATATTCTTTGTACAAAGATTGTCTTTAAAAGCATACAGTGTAAATTGAATGAAATATTGCAATAAAAAATGAAAAGATATTTAAAGTGCACACAAATCTTTACAGTCTCCAGCTGTTTGCATAAGAAAATCAAAACTCCAAAGGTCATAAAGCAAATACATTTGCATCCCAAGACTGAGTATAATTCAAATAATATAATTATACATGCAAAGCCTTGGGACTACAACATGCTTACATACATTCATACTTCTTGGCAACCATTAACACACATGATTAACGTTCAGTGCACAGACATTACACATAAGGTTAATCCCTTAAAAACAAAAAGTACATCTCTATAATTCAGCCCATGTCAAGCAAAGCTGACAAAACTGCAGACAACTTAAAAGGCCTCTTGAGTTTCTTCTGAAGGACAGAAACTCCACAATCTGAAATGGTTGTACCAATTTTTGATCATTTCCGTCTAGCTCCACTTAGGCTGGATGTATTTGTATACAATGCTAGAAATCCCCTTTCCATTAATGTTTTTATGCTGTGTGTTAAGATACAACAGCAGCACAAAGGTTGGTGAATTAGAAAATTAAAACATCAAAACTCAGTATGTAGGTTCATTGATAATAACATCTGATCTAGACAGTACTTTAAAAATAGAAAAAACAAAACCCCAAAAACAAGCTTCAGCAAAGTAGTCCCACCAAATAACATAATAATGTGATCTCTAAGGTTCTACATTTTTTCACAAATTGATGCTAGTACATAAAAACCAGAAGTTGTACTCCTCTCAATCCCCAACATCTGGAAAACTGGCATTGGAAATTATTCTCTTATTTCAGGACAAAGTGACAGAAGGCACCGAGTAATCCCAGATCCTGCATATCACATTGTTTTTTTTAAAAAAAGGCAATATACTAAAGTGATTGTCAACACTTTATCACTGAGTAGGAGCAAGATGGGACAACACTGAGGAGACAGACAAACAATAACAATTAAACCACAAAACATACAGGGAAGATGTAACTGAGACAAGGTCAATGATACTGGTAACTATAAGCAAAGATTCCTGAGACAGTAGCAAAACAAGCAATCATATTTACATAGTGTAGTGCTACATGGCTGAACCACTTGCAGGTCCAACTGGCTCCTGCGCCTCCACTTCCATAGCTTAGTCTACGAGTACAATAATCCCAAAGAAAACAGAAGGCTTATTAGACTGAAATTAAATTTAAGTATTCAGCACTCAGCCACCAGAAATACTCATGCAACCTTAATCCTGCCTCCCAGCTCACACCTCTTCTGGTTTTCTGATACATACCAAATTATAACCAGCCAGCTTTTCTTTATTTGTTGCCTTGTCCAGATGATTCTGCTATACTATGTTTTTACTTTCCTTTACCGACAAGAGTGCTACTTTCTACAAATTATTCTATTAAAACATTTAAAATGGGTGTCTTCATTATCTCAGTTGATTTATTTGGAACCAGAAAAAAAAGTGCTAGGATCACCCCTAACATTTTTTTAAAAAGCTGCTTTATACATACGCATTGTGCCTTTCTATTCCTTAGTACCAATTTAAATGAGATGGTATCGAGGAATTAATTTTCAACATAGTCTCTTCATTAAACTCCTCCAAATTCAATTTGTTATCAACAGGTCTCAATGACATGTTGCTCTTTCAATTGCCCATCCGTAATTTTTTAAGGACTATAGTCGCTAAGTCTTGCTTTTATTAAGACAGGAAAAAAACCCACAACATATCTAGTTTAATGCCGTACCTGATCACTGTACTGTCTTGTGGTTTTTTATGATTAAAAGTTACATTCTTTTTCTGCAATGCTCTTATGCATCTTAAAGCTTTTCTATACAACCACTGAAAATCCAATGACTATAGCAAATTTCCTGCCCGACATATTAGATTGAGCAAGTAAAAGATGCTTGGTTTTGTTTCAAAGATGTATTTTGCTCTAATTCATTCATTACACTGTGAACTTCAATTCTGACTCTGCCTATTTCTATTATTCAGAAAGCAACACTAATGAAAAAAATTGAGGGAGTTCAACTCTATTTTTCTTAAATCTTCAGTTAGTCTAGTTTCACAAAGTATTCAGTGTGTGCCAGAATATATCACTACCGAACGGGTTTTCTGGGCACACACCAAAGTGCAGTGGAAGATGCTGCACATCAGGAAACTACGCTGTTTGCATTAAAACAGCAGTTAATCATTTGTGTCCTCATATTCAGACAATCAGGTCCTTTTTCAAGCAGCGGTTCATTTGCTAGACTTGTAGAAGGAAAAACAACATAAAACACCTCCACCAATTCCAGGTTTTAGCTGTGACAGATGACCGTTTTTAATTCATGCTGGCAAAGAAAATTAATGCCAAAGGTTTAGGACATCAAATGTAACAGTGCACCTGAAAATAACTAAACATCAGAAGTATTATGCGAAGAATTAAAGAAGAAAGGCTGATTAAATGCTCTGTGACTATCTCCATGTCTGCAAGAGCACCCACTACAAAGCTGATAATTTTAAAGCTGTCTGACCCTTCTTACTCTGCATTATTTTCAAAGAGTAAGATATCACATATTGAAATATAGCTGGAGCAAAAATTGGGGAAAATAACACGTCTTTCTAGTTGTTATCCCTAACATTCGAGTTTCCATCTCTGCTGGTTTTGCTTGTTTGTTCAAGGAAAAGCAACAAAGAGAATGAAAGTTTTCAGTATTTTACAGAATTAATTTCACTCTCGCACCCTGGGCAACGTATTTTAGGAAGAAATAGATATTCAACAGCAATACCCAATTCCATCTACATTCAATGAGCCACTACTAGTCTTATAAACTAATAAGGTAATGAATGTAACACAGTCAATATCAAAACTAATCTGCTGTTCATACACATAGCAGCTATTCTTGCCTGTCTTGTTTTTCAACCCTACCTCTGAACGGGGCAATTAACTTACTTCAAAACTGTAATTAGTTTTGGTTTTACTATGGTTCATCTCGATAAAGAGGGGGAGCTACTGACACCCGATTAGTTTACTAAGTTCTCCTGTTTCCTACCTACATGATAATAGATTTACAGTTCTCTTTTTAGCAACAGCTGTTGAAACTTTACAAAATTTGACCACAATGATCCTAACTACTGATTTTCTTAGAATTTATTTATAGATTTCAAACCTTTCCCAAATCTCTAAAACACAGAATGAGAAAAATATAGTATCAAAAAGGTCACACCCTCACAAAAAATTGCCCTAAGATATGAAGCAGTCTTTAACGAAGGGGGAGGGGAAGCTCAGGAGACAGCATCACACAACACTCTCTCAGAAATCTGGCAAGCTTAAAAATTTTGTATCACAAGGAAAGAAGATGTTCTAAATAGTACATGACCGAGGATGTCAGAGACTAGGGAGAATTGACTTATTTTGATACTTGTCTCCATTGTATCCAGCACCACAACTTCTGACAATCACGCTGAGCTAAGAAATGGAATAGTTCCTCTGTGCCTGGCAAGATCATGGAGCAGATCCTCCTGGAAACTCTGCTGAGGCACACAGAAATCAAAGAGGTGATTGGTGACAGCCAGCATGGCTTCACCAAGGGCAGATCATGCCTGACTAATTTGGTGGCCTTCTACGAAGGGGTCA